>CAKNYM010047876.1:145526-180143 GCA_932195095.1 Andricus curvator
TAAAAAGTCATATTTTTTGTTTGAAAGTTATTTTTTTATTTAAAAAGTCTAATATTACATTTTGGGTTCAAAATTCATCTCTTTTGCTTAAAAATTCAACTCATTTGTTGAAAATTTAATTATTTCGTTGAAAATTCAACTATTTTGTTGAAAAGACATCTTTTTGGTCGAAAATTCAACTGTTTTGTTGAATGTAGTAATTGGTGTTAATTTATGCCGAGCAGGGTAGTATTGATAAAAAGTGTGGTAGTTTTGCTGACCACTGGTCAACATTTATTAAAAAATTATTGAGAGGTCTTTCAAGTCATATGAATGTTGATACAGAACGAACAAACGTTCAAAATGCTACTTTTCATATTAATATTATTGTTAATATTAATACTGTGTTCATCCTGCAAGCGAAGTCAAACAAATGTTAGTTTATGTACCATCTTCCAACTTGTTTACAAAACTAGTTTAACATTTTCTTAGCCAATGCATTTAACTTTTACCGAAGAAGATTTTCTACTCGGAGTTGCTCAGAGTTGCTTCAATTTCACATGTTTATTTACTTAAAACTCAGGTTATGTTGTCAACTATTTTTATAAATTGAAAAGGACTACCAGTGTGTAGTCGAAACGTCTACATTCATATAACTTAAGGGACCTCTCAGTCATTTTTGAATAAATTTTGACCAGTAGTCAGCAAAACTATCACACTTTTGTTTTGTTGAATATTCGTCTTTTTGAGGGAAAATTCATCCTTTTGGATTGAAAATTCATCTTTTGGTAGAAAATTAATATTTTTGGTTGAAAATTTATCATCTTAGTTGAAAATTCAATTGTCTTCTAAGAGATTCGTCTTTTTGGCTTGCAAATTCAAATATTTGGGTGTAAATGCAACTTTCTGATTGAAAACTAAATTTGTTTGAAAATCTAATTGTTTTACTGAAAATTCACCTTTCTTTGTTGAAAGTTATTTCGACTTGAAATCTTAGGAATATGGTACCTACATTAATGTTATTTAAAGAAACTTATTCTCCTATTTTATTTAAAAATTACCCTGTTCAACCTGTTTTAAGAGCATTTTGGGCTGTGAAGTCTGAAATCACTTCTACCATAATTTACATGATATATTTTACCGTTGAGTTCTAAAGTGTTTGATTTATTTAAAAATGTATATAATAAAGCGATTAGCATTGAAAAATTGTGCATGTAAGCGTTAAAAATTCAACCGTTAAAAACGTAATTTTTTACCGGAAAACCCGGGAAATAGCCTGGGATTTTTTATACTCTACCTAAGATAAGTTTCTTATCAGCTGCCACATTCTCAAAATAAATGTTTCATGATGACCTCTAAAAACAAAAACAAGATTCTGGTCTTATCCTAGTTACCAAACAGTTTCCCAAGTCATAAAAATTAAAAAATTAGAACTTGCATACTTTAAATAAATTATGAGAATGTAAAAATGTTCAATTTAAATATTGAATACTTCAAGGAGTCCAACTTTTTGATTGATATTAAAAGAGTCATAAACCATTGAAGACGACAATATAAGCACGAAACCTACCGAATGCTTGTTTTCACTTAGTGAAATTAAAAAATTGAAAACCTCCAAAACTGATTAAGTTCAAATGCAGTTTTTAATTTACAGGCGGCCCGTAAAAATGCAATAGTTCTAAAAAAGTATTGAGAATTGTACATTTTAAAATCAGTAATATTCCTGACTGAGCGTTTAAAAATTATGAAACCTTAAAACAAATATTTACGAATTTAAACTTTTGAAGCTAAACCACTTTAGTTTCAAGGCCTAAAAAGTTAAACAACTTCAGAAATGCGCATTCAAAAGAATTATTTTTAATTGAAATTATAGAAATTTTGAAGATAATAAAAATGATTAAGAGATATCGTATCATGTGGCATCAAATGGCATTCAAAGCGATTGGATAGATTTTATTATGAAAAATGAGATTTCTGTAAAAAAAAAACATTCAATATCATTTTCACCAGAGAAAATTGAAGAACTTTAAACGTTATAAACCTTTAAAGTTCAATCAATATAAAAACGTTAAAAATTATATGTGGGCGTCCACATGAAAAGGGCCCTTATGGCCGGTTCTAGTTTAGAAGATATTTGCATTTTTCTAAGTTGAGGTCAAAATGATTATTTTTGGGTTTGAGTGGGAGATGATACTGGGACCTATAGTGAATTTATTGGGACTATACTTATATTCAGAAAGTAACCGCAAGTAGGTATGTTTCATGTGACTCTTCTTTTAGCTTAGAGGGTTCGTTTTGGGCCTAAAATACCAGAAATTTGTCCGGCTACATGCCCCTATACGTAACTCTATACCGGCTATAAGGGCCCTTTTCATGTGGACGCCCACATATGATTTCTAATTGGGAAATTTAACAATAATTAATTCAAGCTTATAAGCTTGAATTCATTTTTTAAAAATTAATTGAACCGTTAAAAATTAGACAATTACAAACATTGTTTCAAATTGAAGTATTCTTAAATTGGAATCGTGAAACTAAGTCGTTATAAATCAGTAATTTACAAATTGTGAATCATACTGTTTAATATTCATCTTTTTAATCTAAAGTGTAAAGTAATAACTTGAAAATCAATTATAAAGCATTTCCATGCAAGTGGGACAACTTGATGTTACTTAAAGTCAAAGATGATATCAAAACCGACGTATGCTATAATAAACAGTCAAAAATAGGAAAAATAGGTCAAACATAGGAGCTTCAATGTGAACAAACTGACTGAATCAATTTGAAGATTAATATAAATAATCTTCTTCAACTTTTCAAATATTAATGTTATTCATAATTGTTCTCCGATCCTAGGTTTCGCGACCCTGTAGATCCGCGTCTGGCAATAGTTAAGTCCTTATTGAAAAGAGAAAATTTATAAAATCCCATATTGACACATTTGTCTGATAAATGAGAAACAAGAATTCTCATATTTCACATCCATGGCAGTTTTGTTTTATACCATTCACTTCAGAATTTTCTGTAGGAAAATATCTTGATGGATGATCTTTCGCAAAAACGTTTACGTCTCTGGATTTTTATTACGTAACATTGCAAATATAATTAATTGAAAAATGCATTATTACACAAATGCAGCGTGCTCTACAACAGTACATTAAACGCCACGTGGCGTAAGAATCATTTTATGTCTGTATTCACATATTACATTAGATTTTTGAAAGAAAGAAATGAGCATTTTTCAAACTGTATACTGGAAAGCAGAGAAATTTGAAACGTTTCAAACTTTAGGTCTATTCGAACGTTATTAAACATAAATTACAATTTTTTAAATATGATACAATCTTACGGTTTCTTTCAGTTTTCTGTTATAAAATTGATTATTTCAACTAGCATTGTTCTGCTCCGGATAAAGGAGATTTCTCAACACACTGTGGCTGCTATTCAGTGAATAAGTTCCGGAATTTTCAAGCTTAGGTTCGTAATACGGGAATCTGCCGTTTCCATTGTTAACGCTCGGTCGTAACTTTTAGTGAGCAGGTTACTATCATATAGTTCAAAATTAAATTAAATTAAATTAAAACGAAATTTTTACAAAAATACTACAAAATAACTTTTGCATAGTTTTGACACAAAATGTGAGAATAGGGCTCAAAGCTTTGAAATATATTTATGCTGAAAGAGCTATTTTCATTTTTACTATTATGCGTTGCATGAAAAGCAAAAATAAAAAGAATACTTTTCATTGCACTTTTTTTTTAAGTTATAAAATTTGGTTATTAGAGTTTCATTCTGTATCATAAGGTATTATGGGTATGAAAAAACAGGTCTCGAGAAAATATTATTTTTAACGTAAAAACGTTGAAACATAAAACAATTGTTTATTTGAAAAATGTTGTTTCTGAACCTGTTTGTTTGCTTATCGCTCTTACGAGTACTAAATTTAAATAATCAAGCCGAAGAGATCGACAAGCGTCCTGAAGGAAGGGTTTCTTGTAGACTACAGGATTCGAGAGTCATTCTAAACCATGAAAAACGAAATTTCCTCATTTTCTTTTTTTTTTATCCAATGATATAAAGAAAGAAAAAGAAAATATAGAAAATTTTATTTTTTATCGCAATTCTACATGCCAAGGGCTTCAATTTGATCCATCTCCGAAGAAATAAAGGTTAACAAATCCATATTTCTAAATTTTATTTCTGTTAGAAAATTTGAATTTTCAACTAGATCCGAACTGTAGAACTTTATTTAAAAACTCCTGCTGCGCCTACACGGGAAAGATTGTTCTCTTGATAAGAAAAAAAAGTATCTAAAATCAAAAGCAAGTTTTTTTAAATTGAGAAAGTCAATCCGGAAGAGGCTGACAATTTACGATGTCAAAGAATTTTTGTTGCTATGTAGCTTTCGGTGAATAATTCTAGATGTAAGAACTAAGTTTTAGAGCCATTTTGATGAATAAAAAATTGTTATCAATTTTTAATGTTTAATGACAACTTACGATATATCGACGCCTCCATTCAATATGAGTCTATGTGCTGACAGCGCCGTGTATAAGACTATTCCCTATGCTTATACACAGCGCATAGTCTCATACACGGCGCTGTCAGCAGATTGACTCATATTGAATGGAGGCGTCGATATACGGATTTTTTGAAGTGAAACTTCTTTTGGGACGGTAGTGAATTGAAAAAAAAACGAGCGACTGCACGAACGGATATCTCTCTGTCTCTCTCTTACAAGTATAATTTCTATAGTCTTTACCTTCTCTTTCTATTCGCGTCTCCCTCTCGTGCGGCGATTCGCAATTGCTCTATTTGCACTTTTTTACTATGCGATCTGCTCAAAACTCATGATGATTCCCCACGAAAAATTTCAAAGTTAATCCATCAAAGTTTCACTTGTGCCGTGTGGCCCTACTGCCACAACTGGTTTTTTATTGCTGCATTGTTTTCGAATGATAATTATAGTTGTAAATACTAATTTTTATAACCCTTCTCATCCATTAAAAAATTGATTTCTTACCGTTTTTACAAAGAATTAGCTATTATTCGTTCTGTTCACGCAAAGTATATATACTTTTTTACTTGTAATATTATATTTGAGATTCGGATACCAAGCTACAACTTTTGTACTCCCTCCGAATTCGAAAAACATTCTCCCGCCTACTGTACATAATTCCTCTATTATGACTTATGTAACTTTGTTAAAAGGTGCTAAGTTGGCACCTAAGCATCACCTAAACATGTTAGTTGACATAAAAATGACTTGTCTTTTTTATGTAAGTAGAGGTGCGCCGGCAGTCCCAATTAGGATCTTTCCATTTCCTGGACGAGATTGCTCTTTTTAATAGCAGTTGGAAAGCGATTCAGGCGACTTGATCAAGATCATACATTCGGATTGTACTGCACAATTTGTGGGAACACGTGTGGTATGCCTACCCTTCGGTGTAATATTTCGAGAGTCCCTGGGCCACGAATCCACGTTAGCGTTAAGAGATTGCTCTCGTCTGCCATCCCTCGTCCCTTTTCCTCTACCGTTCCATTGTAATCATGGAAACAATCATTCCTCTCTCTCTAAAATTTCTTTTCTCTCACTTCTTCGACTGCGGGTGGGTGATCAGGTTATCTTTCCTTCTCTAGCCAAGAGGCTGAAACGCTATCCATCTCTGTTCATCTCGAGAGTCGCCGCGCCGCACCAGTTGTGGGCCACCCTTTCACTCGCCTCCGCAGCAATCACCGATTTGTCTGAATAAGCCCCGGGCAAGTATATGCTCGTGCTCACCCTGGGAAAACACCTCTTCCACCATACCAGTAACAGGAGTAGCAGCGAGCACTCACCCTCCCAAATAGTTTCTCGCGCTCATCGATGCTTAATGGAAACGAAAGCTCGAAAGCTCCTCTTGTAATCGTCACGCGAGCGGACTTTCGAATTCTACAATACTATAGAATACTGAAATACCAGAATGCTAGAATACTATGGATTTCTGCTGCTATTTTGCTGCTGTATAAAGTGTTCAGTGTTCACGGATATGCCATAGGAATCCACCGCGATTGACCTCCACTGCTTCGCTGGATTTATCCGTTTTCATTCATCCTTCCACCTTCCACAATCCTCCCCACGCGAAACTCTACACGAGGAAAAACATGCTCTACTCGACACCACTACCACCACTGCTATACTGCTTGCAATTCAGACAGAATGAACTTTTCCATCAACAGAATAGAAGGATATTTATCTTCGGACATCATCTTGTCTATCTGTCTATCTTCAGCTGTTTTTTTAAATTGTTTTTATGAGGCGCATGAATATTCTCCGAATTCTTCAATGCTTCTTTTATCGAAATTCGTTTAAGCGTATAAAATTTTTCCTTTATTTTCATTTTTCTGAATTACCATTTGTCCTTATTTCTCTGAATGACCATTTACTCTCGTTTTCATATTGTCTAGATTCTATTTTCACGAATGCCCATTTGGCATAATTTCAATTTTGCGACTTACAATTTACCCTAATTTATACTATTCCGAATTACCATCGGGCGTAATTTTTATTTTTCTGAATCAGCATTTTATATAATTTTCGTTTATATATATATATATATCTCTATATTTATATAGTTTTCGTCCAAAATACCATTTGCCGCCTGTTTCGAGAAAAACATTTTGGACGAGCAAAAAAACGTATTTTAGCGAGTTTTGGCACTCTCTGCTTTTATTTTACATACATCCCTTATTTATTCGAACATCTGTTTGCGCTTTTCAGTCACTTTTTACACCTAATAGGATAAAGAAACCAATGGTCCAGAAAATATTATTATACATCAAGCCAAATCTCTTCCGGGGTAAGCGTGACTCACTCGATTTAGACGGGGATCAGGAAGTTCATATGAGAAAAGTGAGAAAGAGAAGTGTACGAGGCGGTATATGGGGGTGGGTGTGTATAGATTTTTAGATTAATCTAGAATTCCCGTGTTGTTTAGCTAAATAACACGTTCATTCCGCAACACTGCCCAGACTCAGGTCGCTGATCAATCTTTCTAGCAAGAACCCCAGGCGAAGAGCTTTACAAAGTCATTGTGTAAAGCCCTCCACTCGGGCCCATTAGTATCCAAGGTCTTCTGTTTCAGGATCAGGCGGATTGTGATCAGGATTGTGGCTTTTGATATCATTTTGTTTTAGGGTCTCATTTACACATTCGCACCATTCTTTCCTCAGTCTGCCTCTGGGTACGCTACCATTTACTTTACCTAGATATACTTGCTTTATCATTCTTTCTCCTTTCATTCTCTCAACATGCCCAGATCATCTCAACAGGTTCCTTTCATTCTTGTCAAACAGTGTCTCCTCTACGCCACATTCTTTGGCAATCTTCTCATTGCTGACTTTGTCCATGAGCACCCACGCACCTTCACTGTCCCGAGATTCACACCTTCTTCGTCAAGGAGGGCCATTCTTAGTCACTCATTCATCTCAAATTTTACTATCCTCGTTCTTATAAATGAAAACCCCTACATCTTTGAATCTTGTTTGCCTGAACAGAAAATTTATCCAACTTTATTTTCTGTATCTTTACACATAAAATTGAAACTTGAGATAAAAATTTCGATGAAAAGACCATTTGTCAAAAACACCATTTCTCGAGGTGCATTCGCCAATCGCTGGACTGTTATATATACCCATTTGTCGAGAGGATGGCGTGAATGGACAACTTAACCAAAAAGAACGCAAGCGCAGCAGCTAGATACAGTCTTTTTATAACAGTCTTTGACTACCCTTGCAGAATTGGAATTATCTTGAAATGTAATAGAAATACAAAAAAAAAGAGTGCCCATAAAATTTGAATTTGCAATTGCACAATATTAAGTCCTTTAAATCAAATTTTTTTTAATTTGCAAGGCATTGAGTTTGAAATCTTTGTAAAACTTTCAAATTAAAAGGAATTCAAGTTTGAATGCCTAGTTCTAAAGTAGTTTCATTTAAAAAAAATGAATTTGAACATTATTGAAAATAATTTCTTCATTTTTTATTCGTGGGTTTAAAATATGTTTCAAATTAAAAACAGAAAGATAATTTGTAAATTGAAATGATCCAGAAATTTACATAGCAATCTTTTTTTTTGTAATAGAATATTTGTTAGCAAAACAAATAATTTTTTTGATCAGTATTTTCAGCTTTAAAAAAATTAGGAACAATGACATTGCCTCGGTTTTTAATAGAACCATGCCCTACAAAAATGCATTATACTGCTTTTCAGTTGTCACTCAAGGCCCATGTAAAATATAAGAAAACAAGTGATATCTGAAAAACAAATAAATGCACTGTTGTTTTGTGTGTGTGTCATAAAGCATTTTTCTATGCATTCGAAAAATGTTCATAGGGTACTCAGCAGTTATATATTTCCGAAATAAGAAGATGCTTCTTTCGAGTGGACCTTTAAGCTGTAAGTGGATTTACTATAGGATCTTATGTTGGAAACAAGACACCTTAATTGGTGTTTTCTTAGAAAGAGTCTCTTGAGATACATATTTCAGGAAAGGGTCTCTTGAAACCCTTGTCTGATACGGTGCTGAACATTCTAATTCATTCGAGTTCACCCTAATCTGTTCGAGTGACTACTATTATAGTCCACTACCTTCAACTCCAATGCGCCTCTCTCATGCAGTGCCGTCAATCCTTTCCCTTACTATCTTCCTAAGGCATTTAACCGCATTCCACCTACCATTCCCATCACCCAAAACAACGTATATCACCTTGCCTCACTCCTAATTCCGTCCCTAAATTCAATCCATTCAAACTTGCCCCAGTTGGCCAAACTTACCAATTCGCCCACTCTTGTGCTTTAGTTGTTTATTCCTATCACTATCATTCAACTCCGTTCATCATGTATGTCATTTTTTATTTTTATAATACTTGCTAGGCTGTATTAAAGCAAGTCAAAGGAGGTGGGCGTATAAGGCTTCTTTTTTGCCTTGTCTTTAATTGTCTGTAACTTTGCGAATATAATCCTCTCAGAGAGCCTCATTATTCCTGAAAACTGTTAACAGATTGTAGGTGCTTTTAAATCAGAGAAGTAGGCACTTCAAAGTATTTGATTTCTATAGGATTTCGCGATTTTTTCGCGTTCATATGAAGCTTGAATCATGAAATCCTAAATTGTGATGTATGTCCTTTTTTAATACCATCTCAAAAAATAAGTCGTTTATACCTTGAGTTTATATCTTGAGTTCTCTGGCTTTGACGTTAAAAAAGTAAGTGAAGAAAAAATGGTAGCTCAATGAATGGAGGATCATTTTAAAGGACAAAATGTTGTATGTTAATGAGCCTCAAACGAATATGCCAAAAAAAATTGTATAGCTTACAGACCCGAAAATGTGTTAAAAATAGGGAAATTTGTTAGACTAATTTGATAAAGATCAAATAACCAGGATATTTAAGCTTGTCAGCTATTCCACTCATGAATGATTTTATTAATCACCTAAAGCTCAGATTCATGAAAATCATGAGACCAGTAAAACTGGGCTATGGAATGAGAATAAATGTCGAATTGGCTGTTCAGCACATATAGCTCAATGCTCAGAGGTATGAACTCGGTTCATTGCCACATTGACAACAGCACACAAAATACCCAAGTATCAAAATGAGCTAGAAAATCGTATCAAAACATTGCATAATGAGCAGCTTTCATTTGTTACATAATGTAGTTGTCAACTCTTTGCAAGGTTTTGATAACATGGGTTTTTGTGTGAAAGATATTTCCTAAATCATACCGAGGATTTTGATCACACTATTTCCAAATTCCAAAATCAGAAAAAATCCCTACCATTACGTGTCACAGGCCTTCAAAGCTGCTCGATTTGATCAAAATAATTTTCAGTCCATCGGGAGAATCGGCAACGTGCAGATCCTTTCCGTAATCTTTATCAAGATTAAAACATCCATCCGCGAGCGGGCGTAAATTAAAAAGATTCACTCCTCGAACGGAGAACATGCACAAAAACTAATTCTTAATTCGAAAATATGAGAAAAACATGAGCCGTTTGAATTTAGTTGTTCGGGCTACCGTCCGTAAACCGGCGTACATAATAATTTGTATTTTTGGGTAACGGGCGGAAAAATCTAAACAAAAAGATAAAAATTAATTCGAATCTCAAAACGGAGTAGATGATTTTTGACCATAAGAGTTTACTTGTATTTATTCACGGAACAAGGCAAAAGAAAGTGAGTTAGGTAAGCCAAAGGTACTTTTCCTTTCACGGTCAAGAACCCTCTTCTCTGTTTCTTTGATAATTACAAGTGAAAAATATTTAAAGACAAATGTGTTGTGCGTACGTACGCTAGTGTAGCACCCATTTGCCAACACGATTACAATGGGTGAAAAGATAAGGCCCGTTCCTGTGGGAATGCCGCATTAGATACAAGGATCATGTCTCTTTTTCTCCTTCGTGACGCATCTCCGAAAGAAATGGTAGTTGAAGTAAACATACAAGTACTAGGTAACAAAATTCTGTATCGTACTAAATTAATTCAAGTTTATTAGTTGTTCGATTTTTTCTTTGAAACTTTCGCATGAAAAATTTATCTCCATGGATTATGTAAAGTTATAGTATATTACATCACAAGTAGGGTTAGGCACGTCTTTACCGTGGGGAAGTCAATGTTCGCAGGATGAGTAATAAAACCATAGCCTTCTGCAATGGTTTTTCCAGTCGTCCTGCGAACATTGAATTTCCCGCGTAAAGATGTGTGATGTAAGGTATTTTATTCGAAACCACCAATTATGAGCCTGTAGAGCCCCCAGAAAAAAGAGGGTTGGATAGCCCCTTACCGACATTATGCGAGAACTTCATATGAAGTGAATGTCTTTTGATAGTGATGATGAATTTCCAAACATTCTTCTTTTTTTATTTTCTCTATTTGTGAAATTTCTCGAAGACCAGGGCCAGCTCATATTTACCCTTTCCATGATTTTGAGTGTACGAGGATTTACAATTTATAACTGCGACGTAATTGCAGGTAAGGTTTCACGGATTCTATTGTGTTAGATGAAAACATATACATTGTGCGTTATTCAGTGGCCATTTGTAGAACTGATGAACCGTCAGTGCGGCGGTCTTTCGAACTAATAGACTGTCAGTAGCTGATACTGTTCGGTAAAGGACTATCTAAACGCTCACTTTTCTGGGGCGTAATGGGCTCATAACATAGTGGTTTCGAATAAAAAAAGTTCATTTACTAGTGAAGTAAATCAATCTTGAATTTTGGGTTTCTTAATCAAAGAAGTGGAGTTTTATCAACAACGACCTTTCACTTTCTCTAAAAAAATGTGCACATTAACATTACAAATTCTGAAGCGTTAGTATCTTAACTATAGAGCTAAAAAATGTGCATACGAAAAAAATTTAAAAAACAACAATGGGAGTTAATTTCACAGTTTAGAATACTCCGCGTATTAGAGGCAGTAAAAATAAAATTTTGTCAGAATACTAAATGAAGAAATTTGCAAAACTCGGTACGGAACACTTATGATGACTAATCCCTTCAAAATGTTTAAAACTAGGTAAAAAAAAGTAGACAAAATTCAGTTTTTTTTTCAAAATTGCACCTTTCTAGTGCTTTTGAATGCTTAGGCATATTATAGGAGGATTGAAAAGCCTGTGATTCCCTGAAAAACTAAAAATAGTATATCGTGTGACAAGTGCGTGAAGTTGGTAATTCGAGACGACTGGGAAGGTTGCCGCCCGAGCGAAGCGAGGATGAAAATCACACGAGTCGAGAATCACCCACGCGCACGCGTTCCACATACTTTTTTCTGAAACTGGGCGTGAGAAGTTCGATTCCAAAAAGCAGCCGAATTGAGATTCAGGGATGAATTCAGATATAGATTTTTAGATTGATCTAGAATTCCCGTATTATTTACTTAAATAACACGTTCGTTAGGCACACTGCTCAGACCCAGGGTTCTGATCAATCTTTCTAGCGATCACCACCAGTGAAGAGCCTCACAAGGTCATCATGTTAAGCTCCCCACTCGGGCCCATTAATATCCAAGGTCTTCTGTTTCAGGCGTCATTCACTCCACTGGCACTCTTTTTCATGCATTTCTTATCAACTATTTATCGCCACATTTTCCTGTCTTGGCACACCTCTCTCGCTTCCTTCACGTCCACGCATTTCCTCATGCAAGCTCTTGTGTTTCTATAGCTTCTTATGTCTCTTCGTATTAGGGTCTCATTCACCAATTCTAACCATTATTTCCGCGGTCTGCCTCTGGTCACGCTGCCATTTTCTTTACCTTAATACTCTTGTTTCATTAGTCGTTCATCTTTCATTCTCTTAACATGCCCAAACCATATTAACGAAGTAAACCAAATACGAGTATCTTCTAAATAGTTAAAAAGATACGATGGGGATGTTTTCAATTTTCGTCGATGGCTGGAATTTCTGCGAGTGTTCTTCAAAATAGTTCACCCGCTTCGATGATTTCTGGTATTGTATTAACTTCACAATCACTATCGCTCGTACTCATTTTACATTTATTACTCAATATTTATTACTGTCATGTACGTGGTAACAATCTGAATATTGGAGTGAATGTCTAATCTAACATTTGAACAAAAGTATAGGTGTGGCTGAATATGAATGCTGTTTTTTGATTAGCTATCAGCAGTGTGCAAAAAGCTGGATGATTTACTTCGCACACTGCTGATATCCAATCACATAACAGCATTCATATTCAGTCATAGCTCAAGAGTGCGCGAAGAACTTCTCTCACTTAGTGTGCGACGGGAACTTCGCGTCTGCCACGTAGGTCGAAACTTATTTTTTAAATAAAAATTTGACTAAACAATTTTTGATACTAGTTTCCTGAAATAACTCAGTTCCTGTACGTCACAGTTGAAACTTGTCATAAAATAAGATAAAATAGACTGAATTTCCTAAAAATCTAAAAAAATGCAATCCTTCAGCTCTAATAGAACCACATTTATGGCCTCCTGAAGAAGAGCTTTTTTATGAAAGTTATCTAGACGTTAAATTTCTTTTGAAATTTCGTTCTTCGGCTTCATTCGCCGTGAAAAAATTTAATCAAAAGAGTAATAAATAAAGTAGAAGTAAGAAATTTCAAAAAGAATATGAACGTCTATATAAGTTCTATAAATAAAGGTCTTCTTTAGCAGGCCATAATTACAGTTCTATTAGAGATAGAACGTTGTATTTTTTAGATTTTTAGAAAATTCAGTGTGCTGCGACTAATTTTGTGTTAACTTCGAAAAGTAAGTTTGAACTGTTATATTTTCTGAACTGTATAAGATGTTCGATTTTTTTTTTCGTTTTGCAGATAATTGTTTTCCCTTAAATTCTTGTGAAGCATGCCTAAGCATTAGAATGCACCAGAAATGAGCAATTTTGAAGAAACCTAATTTTTCCAACTGTTTTTATACCTATTTTTAAACATTTTAAAAGGATTTGGTTATCGCAAAATGTTTAACATGTAGAGTCTCTTTTTATAATTCCGTACATTGAGCAAAACGATGAAAATTCTACAGTCGTAATCGAAATTTAGATTCCTCTTGTATTATAGGTTGTAATTTTTGAAAGACATCTCTGTCCAGTCTGTAATGATAGTCGAGTAAATAATTTCGGTAAAGCTATGCGTTTTCCACAGTTTTAGGCTACGTTTAGTCGTCCCAAAATTTCTGGATGATTAGACACACTCGTAAAAAATATTCGACTACTCACCCCGAGTTTCGGGACGCCGAGATACTTCGTCATTTTAAAGATGTTTATCCATCTTTGAAAAGTTTTAAAAATTATATTTAAAATTTGAATAGTCTTAACATCAAACTTTCTTATTCTTCGGTAAACTTTTTTTTTATCGAAAGTCTTACATTCCAAAAATCTATTTTTTTTGGGCAACGAATAACTGAAAATAAACACACATTTTTAATTACCGTGCTAATTAAGTATATTGACACATGTCTGGAATAAATCGTTAAAAAATATGATCATATTTTTATCGAAGCCTATAAATCGTGTAGACAGGCTGTTTTTGTAAAATACGAAGCAATCAAATACAGATCAATCAAATAGCAGATGGAAAAGAGAAACAGGTCCCATATTTCTTTTTTCTTTTTTTTTAATTGGTATTTTACTTGTGTATGTTGTAACTAGTAATTTCAAAATGGTGTGGCAAGCAGTGAATGGAATCGTTCCATCAATACGACAGCGTAGCTTTGGGTTTTACCTCGATTAAAAATCGTGGAAAACCCAAGCAATATCCTGCGAATTTATTTATTTGTATAAATTTATACACGCCAGTAGCAGGCACAGGCGAGAACGAATATCAGCACTTGTCACGAACTAATTGGCTTATCGGCAACTGTTATTAACGTAACGGGATATGCAGGCATAGGTGAATCGTTTTTTACCGTTTATAATGCCTCGCGAGAAACCACTTTAATTGCTACTCTCAGCAGAAATTTTTTTGACATTCCAGCTCACTTGCAAGGGAGATTTCTAACTTCAAAGACTCCTGAAAACCGTGTGTACAGTCTGCGCGGAAATTCCCATATGAAGAAAACCACTCAGGGATAAAATCAAAGAAGAAATTCATTTGTCAGGAGTTAAAAAATTCTAAACTATAAATGAGTGGAATCAATACTTTTTTTAGTTTCTTCCAGGGAATTTCTATAATATTTAATTGGAATGTAAAAATATTACGAGTTTAGTGGATGGTACAAAGTTCAGTACTGATTTAACGAATTCAGAAAGATTCCAAAAATAGTATCATTTATAAAAACTTGTCATCTATAATTTTTTAACTCGAATTTGACAAAAATTTGTCAAAAATCAATTCGACAATAATTTATCTAGAAACACCTGTCATTAACAGAATGAAAAATGAGATTTCCAGAGATAAGAACTAGTAATTGAGAAGATATTTCAAAACATAGCTGCTTCTCTATTAAAAAATGTAACAAATTAAGTCAACTTATGTATCTAACCCCGAAAAAATATATATGGAAATTGTAATAATTGTGCAAATTTATAATTTAATGACATGAGAATGTCAACTTAATAATTTCCAAAAATGAAATCGACCTGGATGAACAAAAACGTTTCCTTCGATAGGTTTTAAAATATAAAACTTGGATAAAATTATAGAAGCATGTGTTCCCTGAGAACTTGAAACTGAAGATCTGAAAACACTAGGGCAAAATTTTTCTTACGTGGGAGGGGAGAAAATGGTCTAAATCCAGTTTTTCCATCTCATAAATTTCAAAACTGCCTATTTTCTTACAAAATCACAGAAATATAGTAAGGAATTTTGTTGGCCTGATAAATATGTACAATATGTGTATTTTTTTGAAATTTTTTTTGGTTGATACAATTTCAATTGAAAATTTAAGAATTTTTAACACGTTCACTTTTAGAGACAATGAGTTAAAATTCGCAGATTTGGAACATTTTTAAATTTTACAATATTCAGTTGACGATGCCCAATTTAAAAATCGTTTGTTTTAAACGTTACCAAACAGTAGAAAAAAAATTTCAGCTAAAAGTCGGCAATATATGCGACTCTATCCTTAGAAAAATTTACGACACATTATGTTCTGAACTACCCGACAATTTTCAGGAAAATTTCCAGAAATTTGTTTACAGTGTAGGGTCCTAAAATACTTGAAATCGGTCAAACCACAATTTCATAAGATTGTTCTCCTCCAGTTTTCATGTCTTTATTTACAATATTATATATAAATATTTCAAGTTATGGAAATATTTTTGATATTGTAGTATTTATTTTTGAGAATTTAAAGGAAGATTAGAACATCATTCAATCTATGTAGAAAGTTTCTCAACTTCTTTTATTTAAAGTGAATCGCTTTAAAGGCAGGAAAATGCTTTTAAGCCAGGAAGGGTAATGATAACAGTGATCACATTTACACCAAGTCATTAAGACCTTTAATAGCTTCCTTCTATGGATCAACAGTTTTAGGCTCTTTTAGAAGCAATTTATGAGGCGACACCCACAGTCTTGATTCAGCCGTTTACGAAATACCAAAATGCTTCCCTGACGACTTTCAGTCGGGCAATTAATCTTCTCTTTAGCCAAGATTACAGTTCCGACAAAGGCCATTTCCTTTTGTCAGGTTGAGTGAAAAATGTCAACGTCCTCACACAAAAGGGCTATTCTACATTTTTAAACTTTCGTAACTTACCACCTAAATGTCTAAACCTTTTTAAATTTCTGAATACTTCTACATCTGAATTAGTGAAAATTTAATTCGAATTTAAGTAAATTGAACTGAATTCGATTGAATTTAATTCAGAAACATACTTAAACTCACAATCAGAGATGAACTTAAATTCAGCAAAAATTTGTCTGATTTTATGAAGGTCAATATCTCAATTTCAGAATTAAATCCTACGTTTTCTTTAACTCAGATCAACTTAATTTGAATCCAGGTACATTTTAGCTGAATTTGAGTTAATCGTCGAATTTAAGTATTCAAGATGCACAATTCTTAAGTATTCTTTTCTACTGTACGGGAGACCACCCTACAATAGATAATGATAATACAGTAGATAATCAATAATTCAAATTACTAATGGATGTTAGACAATTATTTAAATATAATTAATAGTTAAGACACGATACGTGTTATTATATTAAAATTATAATTAATTATTTTACTTATATTTGTGCTTATAATTAAGGATTATATACTGTGAGATCATTATCTATTGTAGGGTGGTCTCCCTTATTCAATTCAACTAAATTGGATTAAATTCAACAGAAACATTTGCGAATTAACGCATAATCAGTAGAAAAAGATACATTGAAATGTAATTTAATTTCAGGTTATTTTAACTGAATTATACTTGATTTGAACTGAATTTAATTAGAACAAAATACAATTACGTCTTACGGAAAATTCTATAAAATGATATTCAGTATTCTATATAAATAACAAAATGTTCTTTTTGATTCTGCATATATATGAGTTAATTTATTCTTAATAGTTAATGAAAATCCTACTTAGATAATCATGGGTAACCCGAAAGACATTTTTTTGTAAACTTTATTTCTTTTGATTTTAAAATTAAAAAGTAAAATTTTAATTTAATTTAAATTTAATTTTAATCAGCAGATTTTTCGCAAAAAAAAAATTTTGTAACAAAATAAATATTTTGTAGTGCTGGACTGGTCGTCAGGTAAGAGGGGGGGGGGGGGATTTACTTCATGCGGAAAACATTTTTTTTTATCTTAGAGTGCGTCTGACCAAAGTTGGGGGGGGGGGTAATATCATTAGATTCGATTGATCAAAACCAAATTTATGTTAATTAAATTAATTGCATTTGATTTCACAAAACTTTGTTTAATTTATACCATCAATTTCTCGGATGCAAATACATTTTTTTTAGAGTGTATTACATTATTATTGAATAATGTATTATATAACGGGGTAATAATACTTATTGTTCAAGTTGGGAAGTTCTGATAAAAGTTGGAGTCAGCAGAATTGCTCGATATTCTGGTTTTCAATCTATCCTCAGTGGAAAAGTTCGTCTCAATTTATTCGTGAACTGTTTGTTTAATTTGCAGTTTTATCCGACAGATTATGGGCGGACTTTGCCATGTAATAAATCGGTGCGATCACCGAGTTGGTGTATGTATATCTGGAGGATTCTCTGAAACTATTAATTTTTTTTACCGTTTCATTTACTGGCTTGATTTTCAATTTTTTTCTGGATAAAAAATTAAAGGTTAAGTTAGTTTTTTTCGATTTCTGAAAACTACACACGGGAAAAAAATATGACTGTCTTACATAATTTTTTGTCGGACTATGAAGACTAGTTCCATATGAAGGCATCATGAAACTAAAAAATCTCCTTGACAACGAATTTGGAAAATTATCATTTCTGTAGATGTGCGAAATTGATGTTTCATCAAAACTGTTTTTCAGCGACCTGCATTGCTGCACTACTGACGCAGCTTTGAAAATGTATTTATCTAACAAAAGAAAAAAATTGACACTTTCAATGTTTTTCAAGCTTACGTTTCTATCTCATCGAAAATCTTATTTTCAGAAAATTAGAATTACAACAAATACAGTACTGTGATATTTATAATATCGACATGAAATCCACTTATGGACAACGTAAATAATTTTGTTTATAAATTAACAAACGGTATTGGTAGGTCATGGAAGGTCATAAATGGTTGTTCAATAGGTCAATCGATGCGTCTCTAAAAAGCGAACTCACTCATCATATGCAGTCCTGTTGTATTCTCAATATTAAAAAAGGTTTCCTGATATAAACAAGATTAACAATATATTTTGACAAATTATAAATAGATATTACTAGATTATGAGAGGACATAGAAGGTTTTTCAATAGATCATTCGACGTGTCTCGAAGATGCGAACAAATATGTCAGATATAGTACTATAATATTCCTAATATCAGGAAAGTTTTTCTCATATAAACAGAATTAACCACTTTTTTTAAACTTCATAAATCGGTACTAGTAGGTCATAAAAAGTTTCACAGTAGGTTGATCGATGCGTTTCGGAGACATGAAGAAATACATCACATATAGTATCGTTGTATTTCGAATATAAAAAAAGTTTCACTCATATAAACATGGTAAAAAAATGTTATTTCTAATTTATAAACGCAAAACAAAACACTTCTAATTGGCCGAACTAGCTCAAAATCGAATCAGACTTGTACCAATTGCTCTTTTGCTTTTCGACATATGGTGAACAGAAAAAAGTTACACACACGGACATTTTCTAAAAATTGCGTTTTCTAGTTCCCGAGATCGAATTATATCGAAATATTTGAAAAAACTAGATTCGAAAATTTAGATCATTACAAAGCTACCTCTATGCGAAAGCAATACAATTCTTCATTTTTGTTATGTTTTGTCAATGAGTGAAGTAATCTGCTGGTATCAATAGATAGCTTATAATTTTTTTTACGTGCATGAAATACATTTTTTTAATCTCTTAATTTGAATAAAATGTTATTGACTCTCAACTTGCAAAACCCGTAAAAAACATTAAAAGTAGATAAAAAAATCCCGCTTATGTTACCCAATTTGTATTATTAATTGAATGATGAAATATCGAGTAATGCCGAGGACAGTTCAAGTTATAAAAATTATAGCAATTTCGCTCTGTTCTATGTTTCGGAAATTACTCTCTTAATTCATTAAAGGGCAATTAACGGTCTGTATTGAAATACCAAGGAATAAAATGATTTTTATTTGTTAAGTTTGGGGTATAACTGATTTTATAACCTCGTTTATAATTTCTAGATGATTAATTTCCAGTTTTTAATTGCTATTCGAGTACCTTATTTATATATTAGCATACAATATTGACTTGCTAACTCTAAAAAATATCAGCGATTTGTCAGAAATATTTATCAGGGAGGAGAAACATTCTATTTTAAATTTAAGAAAAATTTAATTTGCAGTAAAAATTCTTACCTTGTAATGACCTAATTTCCTAATTGTGCAGGATAAAACTGCCTTTTTGCCGCTGGCTGCTGTAACGTTCCCGATGGAATCTACAAAACTTGGTAGATCTGCAAAAAATATTAAGAATTTATTAATTACAACTTCCATTTTAGCAATAATTTGTTCATTGTTATAGATTTTTGTATCAACAACGTAAGTTTTATTAACAAATTCATTCAATCAAACGCAATTTAATAAATGAAATATATTGATCGATCGTTTAGTTCTTTTAATATTTGAAATAATAGCTTGAATGTTTGATTTTGAATCCAATTTTCAGTGTTGGCATTCATTTAAGGAGTTCAATTCAATTTCTTATCACTTAAGAAAAATTATTCACTCACGGATTTGTCTTGTTTTTTTATTATTTATCTTATGCATCTATATATATATATATATATATATATATATATATATATAAGAGTGATTAATAATAATAATAATAATGATAATAAATCCCACCCATCTCACGGTTGTGAGACGTGGCCATAAGTGTGATTTACCGCGGTTCTACTGGGAGCCGGTGTCATTTTTTAGATGGCAGTTGTTCTCATTGGAACCCTGCGGTGGTTGTTTAACCTTTTTTTTAATTATAAACATACGTACATACATACATAAATACATACATATATATATATATATATATATATATATATATATAAAGTTGAATGTGTGTTCGTATGATGCCGCAATAAATGCATACATGCTTATACGTTGGCGGCGATGGAATACATATCATCTTTTATCTTACTAGTATATATATATTTTGTAATGAGAATATTAAAATAAGTGCCTCTCAATTACAATTTTGGGTTGAATTTGGATAGCATTGTATAACCTTATGCCCTGAATTTGGAAGCTAAATTACTTACGTATCAAAGTCTTTCAAATAATTATGAATTTGTTTGATGTAGTTAACTTTAATAGTTCCTAAAATTATCGTTGCTTTCAGGAGGCTTATAACGCTTAAAGGAAAATGAGACGATATGTTGTAACCACGTTTGAGGGTTGAGGATTTGAGATCAAAAGTGCTTGATTTTGTGTATAAACGTTTACCCTCCTCGACCGCTTTGTTACGCAGAATAATGGGACTTTAAAGGCTGTGTCGTGCGCAAGTGGTGCTCGACAAACAAGATCTTCTTAATGAGTATAATCTGCAAATAATTAACGAGCATAATACCATACGTGAGGATATAAGAAAATTCAAGTATTTTTCATAACAAGAAACCTATTTTTTTTTAATGAAAATAAAATTTTACAAATTAATCAAGAATTGTTTTCTAGAACAGATTTGACTGTTTCCCATGTATTTTTCATTGGTCCTATTTTCAAAGATTCTTCCTTATTTATCTCATTTTAGTTATTTATACACAGAGAAAAAAAGTTTTACAAACGTAGATATTTATAGTATAATATAGTACGGCGAAACATACACATATTAACGCGTAACATTTGCTATCTTTTTGAGATATTAGGCGTAAAATATTTTTGTACGTTGAACTGAAACTTCCGAGATGTTAGACTGAAATATCCAAGATGTTAAATTCGTTGTCCGACTGCATTAAGACGCCATACCTATATCGGCCATTTGATAAAGCTTATAGTCAATTTCGTGGAAAATGCTGTCAACATCGGTTGTTCACTTCATGAAGCTTATAGTCAACGTTTAGTATTGTACGTAAATTTGTGTAAAAATTAAGGTGATTAATATTTTGGTCACAGGATAGTAATAATAATACCTAAATGGTTTGAATAAACCTTCGTGTTAAGAGAGCTTCGCGTCTCATACTTGCATATATGTACCTTTTAATATCCACAGAATTTAACCTTCAACATCTAGATAGCTGTCCTGTTGTTAAACGTAAAATATTTTAACCATAAATATCTAGATTTTAAGTGTGAACACTCAGTTTTCTCGGTGTAGTCCCGCCAAAAACATCTACGATGCAAAAAATACACAGTAAATCCTGAGGTATCGAAAGTGCTGCAACTCAATTAAATTTCAAGAATTTTGGATAACTTGAATATTTTTAAAATTTTTTAGTTTTTGTGTCATCTACAAATGTTTATTTTTGACACTGGATACTACAATTTTGAAAAATATTCAAGATATCGAGAATTATTGCAGTACATTTCGAAAATATGTTGCTACAGACTTCTCATTAAAATTTGGTGTCAATCGGTTGGATAGATTAGGCTTCAGAGGTGAGCACAGGTGATAAAACGAGTTTTAAATTAACAAGGCTTTAGTATTTTTCTAAAATACATATTGAGAATATTTTGCCATAGTTGCCATAGGTAAAATATTAGGCAACAAGTTTGGATAAAAAATGTATTATTTTCGAATGATTGTAAAAAAATTAAATTTTTCACCTGTGCTCACCTCTGCAGCCTAATCTGGTCAACCGATTGACAACAAATTTGATTGAGGAGGCTGTAGAAACATATTCTCGATATATGTTCCAAGAATTTTCGATATCTTGAATAGTTTTTATAATTTTACCATTTATGTCATCTCTATTTTTTCATGTTACGTATTTAGTGTAAAAGCACTAAATACGTAACATTTTTTTAACTATTTGAGATTTCGAAAAGTATTGCAATATATATATAGAAAATATGTTGTTACAGACTTGCCAATAAAATTTGAGGTCAATCGGTTGGATAGATTAGGTTGCAGAGGTGAGCATTTGTTGAAAAGTTGTTGTTTTTACGGTTTGTTTGGTTTTAAACTCACATTTTCTGAGGCACGCGGAAAAAACTATTATCTGTCTTTTGATACCAGAAGATTACTTCACTCAATGCCAAAACATTGGTGTCAAACTTTAGACAATCTCAATAAATGAGTTTTTAAAACTATCTTAGTACACTGAAAAAAATGCTGTTGTATCCAAATTACGCACTTTCGTGCTCGGTCAAAAGCAGATACTATTGATTCAAATGAATATTCAATGAAACAATAATGATTTATTTCGGCTCGACAGTGATGCTGTGAATTCGGTAGTATATCCATTTGAATCAATAAGATCTGCTTTTGCCCGAGCACGAAAGTGCGTACTTTTGATTCGACAGCATTTTTTCTCAGTGTAGTGCAAAAAAATTAAAATTAATTAGTATTATTATTATTAATTAATTAGTCATAATTCAGATTGCTCATGCAAAGAAACGCTTTTCTTTAAAAGATCAATTTCGCACATCTTCAGAATGCATACGTTCAACATTTGTTGTCAAGGAGATTTTTTTGGTTCCATGATGCCTGCACATCGATTCGGTTTTCATAATTTAAACAAAAAATACTGTAAAACAGTTAAATTTTTTTCCATGAATTAATTTTGTAGTGTTTCAGTTTGAAACTTTTGGAAAAAAGTTCTGACAAGAAGAGCAACAAAGTTCGTAGAACTTTAGAGTAAGTTTGACTGACTTGTTTTGCAAAAATTTTAGGTCTCTTTTATGGTAATAGAAATTCTTGTTAAATTTTAATGAACAGAGTGAAACTGAATACAAGATATGTACTAACTGGACTGCACATTCTATCTGAAATTCGAAGCATTTGATACGAGACAGTTATAAACCACAAGAGACATTCTGACAAGCCTTTGACTCGCTAAGGTTGTTCCATTAAATGTACTCGGAGCATATCCTGATCCCGACAATTACGTACTTGCTCGCTCCAGTTGTCATCCCTTGAATCTGTGTCGCTTGTTAGAGTCGCTGCTCACTTAAAATAAGTTTACAAAAATCCTTTTTCCTCTCAAAATTGGAGTTAGTACCTGCACTGCTATTTAACCAACCATTCTGGTGCCCTTAATTTATCAGCATTTTACACTTGTTCTCATCCCTTTGAAATATTTCTCAACATATTTTCTGAAACTGGATTATGTTAACTATAAAAGGCACATTAATTAGAGTAGTTCGAGAAAGGCTTCTATTCTATTTCTATTTATTACTCCAACCAATTTTTCCTCATAGTGAGAAAATGATTCTTGTTTTTGTAACCCTCTCATGTCTGTAGACGTATATGGGGCATTTCGCGGGAGTGTGAGGGGTCATGTCTCAGATTTTTCTCTTCTTTGGGCTATTAATAGTGTTCGAAGCACTAAATAACTGTGTCTAGGTTTATTGCGAAATTGCTCAAATTTTCAAAGATATTTGCATTAACAATTTCCAGCTACTTTTTTCCTTTTATAGTAATCCTCCCTCTGTCTATCCTCCTTATATATTTTAATAACAGAAAAGAATGTTTTAGACAGTTTTTATTCGTAATTTATTGAAATTATCTGCAAAAAATTAAAAATGTTAATTTTTCATTTGTTTATTGAAAGAACAAAATTTATTTGTCATTTTAAAACCTGTCCTTTGAGAAAGCTTCAAAGACGTTTTTCTCAAAAACACAAATAAATGGCACCGCCCAAATTTGTGATGCACTTTTGGACATATCAAAGCGTATTTACAATTTTTTTGAAAACAATATCTCGCGAACGATAGTTTTAAAAATTACACATTTGGGGCACGTCACATTGCGAGGTGCAATTATTATTTTTGCAGCGGTGTCCCCCCCCCCCGGGACTATAGGGGACTATAGGGGTGCAAAATGCATTATTTTTTATACTTATTACAGGGGTGTTTTCCTGCATTATTGCCAATTTTTTTAGACTTTAAATTTTCCCGAACGAGAGATGCCGCAATGTGACTTGCCGCGAATGTGACTAGC
Organism: Andricus curvator; assembly: GCA_932195095.1. Lineage (NCBI taxonomy): Eukaryota > Metazoa > Arthropoda > Insecta > Hymenoptera > Cynipidae > Andricus > Andricus curvator. The sequence goes on from CAKNYM010047876.1 coordinate 169,744, forward strand.
TGCAAGTGTAACTCGCCGCATATGTGAATTGCTGCAAGTGTAACTCGCCGCATATGTGACTTGCTGCATTTTTGTCAATTTTTTGTGGACTTCAAATTTTTCCGAATGCGAGATGCATGATTCAACCCCAAATATTCATGAAGTTTATTTGATCTTCGGAATATGCTGTACTGAAATTCTGGGATAATATTTGTACATTTGCAGTCTATTTAATTTACATTGAAAACGATTTCCACATAAATGCGTCATTACATTGTAAAATGAAGTTTAATACATTTTCGACGTGTTTAAAAATATCTTACTTTTGGAAAACTCGTAATTGATTACATTTTTAAAATTAAATTAGGAAATTATATTTTATGTCAGCTTAACGTTCGCAGATTTGTAAAGAATTTTTCTTCTTCACTTTTAAAGATCCTGCGAAAGTCTTGATTGTCATTTGGGCACGTTCGTCCTTCAAACGTGACGTCGGATTTTCCGATAATAATTCCCCTATTTTGGAGACGTATACCATTAAGCCATTTCCCTTTAGGGGTAGGCGTGACACTACCCGATTCGGGTAGTGTTTCTAGGTTGATAACTTGTAGTAAATAACTACAAGTGTGGGCTCACCACACCCACGATGTGCCAACAGCACTCAGTTTTCTCGAATGGTCACCCATCCAAGTGCTAACCGCGCCCAACGCTGCTTAACTTCAGTGATCTGACGAGAACTGGTTTTTTCAGCGTGGTATGGCTACGTAATATATATAAAGTTGAAATGCTTTGATGATATATTCGGGTTTTATGAAATATTAAAATAATTATTTAAAAAATCATAAAAGTTCCCTAAGAAATCACAAAAATTTGAAGAAAGTTTATATTGTTGAAAAATAGACAAATCGTGTAATTTTCACAGAGAGAATGTTTGAAGAAGCTTTTATATGTAACCCAGTGATGAAATTTCAAAGGATTGTGCTGTATGTCAGCTAAATAGGAAATGGCGTCGCGATAAGGTTCAAGTCGAGTCGATAGTTTTATAATGTTGAGCAAAAGGAAAACGCCACTCCACGATGGCAGTGATTAATTGAATGAACTGAAGTGCTTGATATCTCGAGATTTTCAAACTATTATATAATATTTGACAAAATGATCTACATCCATTTTTTATTTGTGCACAATATTATATCTTTATTCTTTTATAGTAATTGATTGGTCCCTCAGTATTCATTCACTAAATTAATAAATCCTTGTAATTTGTCTCTGATAACAAGTATTAGTGAAATGAATACCATAAATTACTGAGTGTCAATCTCGATTAAATTGAATGTGAATGAAGTTAAACATTTGTGAACCATATCATGCGTGAGTTAAGGTCTATAAATAAATTGTATTTAACTCTAGCATTCTATTTGATACAACAAAATTCCATTAACATTGAATGCGTGTGGAAACCCCTTCCTCTGATTAAATCAAACAGAATTCGCAATGAAGGTACTATCAATTCGCTGAAATATTTATTTATATTGTCATTCCGAAATATTTATTTATATCGTTTTAATAAAATCTTGAAAATGGCTCTAGAGTCACGGTAATTGAATTTTACCATGCAATTTTATGCTGAAGAAATCTTCTTTTGAATTCCTCTGAAGAATAAAAAAGGTTATTTGATCCTTTTGCTTCCTCTTAGTATGTGTGTATGGACGGATTTCGAAAAATATTAATTAAATTTTTGTTAGCACTTTTATAATGTTTAAAAAATGGATTCTTTAGAGTACAATTTTTTTCATTAATATAATTAAAATTAGATGCAGGAATATAAACTATAATATTAATACATTTTATTGAAGAGTAGTAAAGTTGTTGTATTAACATAATTCAAAGCTGATGCGAAAATAGAAAAAACTTCTTCATTCGAGAATTAAAAAATCATTAATGCTTTCTCTATGACGGATCAAATATATTTGCAAATTAATTATAATGAGGCAGCAAAGTGCTCATCAAATGAGCACCATACAATTCTAAGTACAAAGTGGAAAACCCCGAGGTCGAATTCACAGCTAGTTTACTTAAGCGACAGTTTAAAAAATTGATACGATAGTCTGCTTTTTAATAAAAGCATCAAATCATACATTGTTTAATTAACTGAATTGATTTTTTATTTTGGCCGAAAAATAGAGCGATTAGAAAATACAGTTATTTTTTTATAGTTCCTCATCATGTAATTTTTATAAAATGTTCTGCCAATTTACTAAACTGTATACTGAGCTTAATGAAAATATATTTTATAATTTTCACAAACTGTTTTTTTCAAGTACAGAAAAGAATGAATTGCATATTTAATTTTTTCAATAAATTCTCAGAATATTGTACAAAACGATTTAAAATGAGCTCAAGAGCATAGAAAAATTTCTTTTATTAAATTTTATTTATCTGATTATTAAAAAGCAAACAAATACTGATATTTGTACAGATTTTCTAAGTATCTTCTGATAGCCAAATAATGAAATTTGACAATGTATTTTCAGAAATTAAATCATTAAAAAAATTGCTTTATTGAAATAATGAAATGTATGCATATAACCCAGATTGGATTTCATAAGGAAGCCTTTTAACTTCTTGGATACAAATTTTTTTAGATTACTCATGGCGATGAAGGAGGAATAGTAGAAGTTTATTATTGGTCGAAAATACGTATATAAAATCCCTTCAAAAAATTCAATATATTAAAAGTATCTCAAATATATATATTTTTTTATATTAATAATAATTATAGTATAAATTAATAGAATAAAATTTCAATCATATTTTTCATTCCATTGATTGATTGCTTGACATTGACATTTTGATGACTTTTCCGAATATTGGAGTAAATGTTTTGAAACCTTGAAACCTTTTTGAAAATCACGTTCATAACTAATTCTAATCTCGTTCTGTTGAAACCACAAATTCTAACGTATTCTGAAGTGCTGATTACGAATATAATCTTGAAAATATTCGCAAAGAATATTTTTAAGATCAATTCGAAAAAATAGTTATCAAATTGCCGGAAACAGCAATTATTGGTACTTTTTCTAGCTGTAAAAGGGGTAGGATGTGACAGAACTTCCCTTTTTCAGCTCGGAAAATTACCATTTGAATAACAAAAAAATTATAAAGATTTATAATTTATCATTGAAACAAAATTAATTTAACATATTATAATGTTAGTGTTAATTATAGCAATTTTTTATTTGTACTATTTTAACATTTCAAATTAGTGAAAATCATTAACATAATTAAAATCTAATAACATTAATTGAATTTTCGATCGATTCACATTTCTTCTTATACTGTTTTGATCTGAAATTTTATTTGAAAAAATAAAAAAAGTTTTGATTATTTTTGAGTTTGTCCAGAAGAATACAAATGTTTTTTGAAAATTTCATAGAAGTGTGTGTAAAGTTAATATTAATCCGTGGATAAACCGAAACGTTAAAAAAAATCAGTTATTGACCAAATTTTGTTCATTATTTTTGTATTTTTTGACAAAAATACGAATGTTTTTTATCTCCCCCGACTGACATTTTACTTCCATACTAGCAAAAAGGTTTTACAAAAGGTTTCAATCCATTTACTCCAAAATTCAGAAAAGTCATTAAATTACACAATTAGCAAATTTTTAAATTATATTTTTTCAAAACTCATACAAATCTGCTTTGAATGACCCCTATTTGAATTGTTTTTAAAAATAATTCTGTAGAGAAATATCTAAAGAACAGCCTTTTTCTCAATTTTTTTAGATTAAAATTAATAATAATTTCAGAGATATTGGTGATTTAAAAAATTGGCGAAGAATGTCTAATTTTTTAATAGATATTTCCCTAAAGAATGATCGAAAACAATTCAAATAATAAGGGTCATGGGACGCATATTTGTATAGGTTTTAAGCCAATATATGATTTAAAGATTTTTAGAAGTTGTGTCAAAGATATGATAACCATTTGAAATTGTTGAAATATTCTAATGCATCTCACTTTCAGCGTAGAGTGTACATTATATTTGGAAGAAGTACTCTTTTGTAGTTTACAAAACAATCGCGATGCTGTGTGTAATATTTACCTATACCATTTCGTGAAGATGGAATTATCTCTCTGAGGAATAATTTGGCCATAAAATAAAAGCGCTATACTATGGGTAAGGGTATCGGTAGACGTGCAACCACCTTCGTATTACGATGGTCCTCGAGACTCGTTTTCCTTCTCTTTCTTATTCTTACCTATCCCTTCCTATCCAATCTTCCTTCCTCTCTTAGTTCATCTTGACTCCGTTTATTTCTCTTGCTCTTTCTCTATCTATATCTTTCCCTCTATCACATCGCTCCTCTTCCACCCCTCTTTCACCCCTTATAGCCCTTGCACCCCTTGCTTCCATCCCCAAGTTAAGATCAAGCTATTTTCTTCGGCGTTTCCTTATATTACATTCTGGATACGGGGAAGCTGAAAACTCCGCTCTCTTCTTGTTTCTGGCAGTGAATATCTTATCATAATCCCCACACTGCAGCCAGTAGGACCTCTCTTCTCGCACATGCTCCGGGATATATCAGCGCATAAGTAGTTTTGACGTATCTTCGAATACCAACCACACAGCTGAACTCTTACGTATTCGCTTTTTTCTACACCCTAAGTCTTCCACTCCCCCTTCCTCTCCACACGTATATTTTTCCCTCAGCAGACGCATAAAAAAAGAGGAGAACATCGAGGAGTCTGCAGCTGAGACTGTGTTCCAATTTTTTGTGTCTTTTGTACGTCAGTCATTCTGATGCCAAAGGGGACAGATGCCCCATTTGAAAAATCACACCTAGTTCTATATAGAACGAGCGTAAATTGGTGCTTTTTGGGGATCGATATTAGAGCAGTTTATCATTTTTTACATTTCAATCTCAGGGAAAGATTTTTGAGTGACATTAAATTATATTCGAGCTGAGGGGCAAGAGATGAAGTTATATTCTCTAATGGGTAATCTACACGGAAAAAAGTTGAATGTCATACATAATTTTTTGTTCAAATTATGAAAACCGATTCGATGTGAAGGCATCATGGAACCAAAAAAATCTCATTGACACCGAATGAGGAAAATTGACATTCTGAAGATGAGCGAAATTGATGTTTTATAAGAATAAGAACCAGGCGCCCCAAGCATTTCACGTGTTAAATTTTTTAATTCAAAAGTATCTTCTCAATCCCTACCGCGGCGCCACATACGTCTCAACGCAGGCAAAAGCCTCATTAGTGATGATTTGTGCAGTTTCTGTAGTGTCTGTCATTTGCTGTCATTTGTGGTTACATATTTAAAATATGATTATATTTAGTTTTTATAAAGAAATATTTAGAGTCATCGACAGTAACTGTAGATAGGTAATTCATACTTTTACAATAATTTCATTTAGTTATATATTATATAAATACTATAATTTGGAACATCGAAAGTATTATATTTAAAACTAAACTAAACTAAATATTGTATTTATAAAAACTAATTATATTTATAATTTTAGTATGTAACCACAAATTACAGCAAATGAAAGAAACTACTAAATATAAAACGATTATCACTGATGAGGCTTTTCCTGTATTGAGGCGAATGTAGCGACTCGGTAGGGATTGAGAAGATACTTTAAAAACTTTGTCGCGTGAAATGCATGGAGGCTTGGAGGGCTAAAGTTTGACACCAATGGTTTCTCAATTTACAGAAACTATATTTTGGTAAATTAAATAAAAAAATTCTTCATTTTGATTATGGTTTGTCAATCTACGGTTATCAATATACAGCTTATAATTTTTTTTCTGAACTCATATACAATTTTTATTTGATCATAAGTTATTTTATCTACATCCCTATTCTAGGGATGGTATGTTTTAGAAGGGTATTAATTTCTATTTTATTGTATCGAATTTGAGAAAGCTCTATAACATAAATGGATATATTGATTACTTCAAAGTAGAATTGAAGAGATTTAAAAATTAATAAAAAAGGGCAAAAATGGATGGTATCAGTGAAAAAGTTCATTAGAAAATTAGATCCATACCTAATTACATAAGTCGATAGAAGTATCCGAATATTTATCAAAATGAGTAGAAATAAAGGTGAAAAATTCATTGAAAACTCCTAAACTTTGTTCCGAAGTCACGGATACGAAAAAAATGTGGCAAAAGTTGAATGTTATACATATTTATGAAACATTAGTGTTCTCCAAATTTGAGTTAGTGGTAAATGAGTCAGTGAATCAAATCTGTAAAGATTTCCACTGATTAAGAATAAAATATCACTGATTAGAATGACATTTTTATTGTATATAAGCAGTGAATTCTTAGTTTTTCTGATCAACTTCTGTGAAACCAAACATTAGCAGTCAGTGATATTTTACTCTTGTTCAGTGAAATTTCTCCTGATTTGATTCAGTAAGATCTCTCTGATACAAATTTAGAGAGTGAACAAATTCCGAATTTGTTTTTGGTAAATTTGAAGATATTTTTGAGATAAAAAAATTGTGTAATTGTACCAAAAATCATGTTCTATGATACGTACAATAGAAAAAGTATCACGCAGGGGGCAGGGTGTTCAAAGTTCTTGAAAAATGAATGACTTATTTTGAGCATTGAGCACGTGACAGTCTGTCATGTGACCAATTATTACATGGCATTATATTATTCGACGGCTTTATAATTGAAGAAATACATATGTTGTTCCGAAATTTGGAGAATGGTTTAAAATATATAACGGCTCGTCTGTCTGGCTCATTTGAGTCAGTTACATTACAAATTACAAATAAATAAAAATGCACTATTTAAACAAAATAAGATGGGTCAGACAAACGTCCCCTTATATATTTTTAAGTATTTTCCAAAATTTCAACACAATATTCACATTTAAAAAATAATATATAGCCTCCGAATATAAACCATGTAATTGGTCACATGACACTCTGCTAGATGCCCTTGAATTTAGGACACATATTAAAGCAGTTTATTATCAAAAATTGGGTAGTGTTTTAAATCAATTAAAAAATAAAGGAACAATTATAAGAAAAGAAAATAAACTAAATAAACAAATGAATGAAATATAATAATACTTTATACATTTTTAGACATGCTCTTATTAAATATATATTCATAAATATGACAGTCTACAAAATTATTTCAATAAACCAGTGATATCCGAATATAACCGATTCAAGTGCCGCTGCTTAACTTCGGCGATCAGACGAGAAGACTTCAAACAATTCCATGTGTCCCAGTGGACAGATTAAATTTTTTTATTAATTCTGATCAAGAATTTCGCAAGTTGGTTATAGTGAAACGTTTTCAATCACAAAAAATAAAATTAAAAATATATAATAGTCATATTTTGACGACTAAAATTCGATTTTTAACCCCTAAATAATCTTTTTTTTTTAATGTTTAAGAAATTCATGAAAACTGTTGCCCTATAAGATAGAAATTTCCGCTTCAGCGTTTCAAGAAATTCAAACAAAAGGATTTCGTCATCCACCCTAGATTTAGCTTTTACTCCAATGCCATCACATATTTGAATGAAATTGATAAGTTTTAAATTTAGTTTAGAGAAAATTTCTACTATTCATTTGTTGTATTCTCAAAAATGATTAATAATTAGTCGAAAATTTCAAGGCAAATTAGCAGCTTACTTTTCACTAATTGTGATTTAAAGAGTGAAAAACATTTCTTTCAGTAGAATCCATATTTCTAAAAATGTGTATTCTAAAAATAACATAAATAACCAGAACAGAATAAACTAAAAGTTTGCAATCGTTTTTATGTCTGCATGAAAACATGTTTTGCCAATCCTTGCCTTACGCACGGGCTTTAGCCCTCTGAGTTCTTTTCTTGAAAAACTCGAATAGTATGTATCTCACTTGGGCACCCAGAATCATTAAAGTTTTTCTTTCCATCGAATTTCACAGACGACTCAGCTAGAATTTCCTTTGGTGTGTATAATATATGTATATTCAATATACACATATTTACCTACTGTGCACTACTTATACATGTGTTGTCGGGCACGTATCTACAAGGGGCGAGTAAAAAAGAACTATCAACCCTGGTTTCGCATACTTGGGGATTTTATTCGACGCACGTTTATCTTTCGTTCTGTGCAATGTACTGTGCAAGAATTAAATCCACCTTGATCGTATCGCAGTTGTAAACTGTGCCTCGAGACTATGGGGGGATAAACTCAATCAAATACGTGGAAATTAAACAGGGTTGTCGAAAAACAATATTGCTCACTCTTTCCACCGTCCTGTTTGAAAATGTTTATTTTGAGGGACCAAGAACGCTGTCTTAAAGTTTTATAGAATTTAAGGGTCTAAGCGCACATAATTCTGTACGAATGGCCTAACCGTCTTGGAACGACTATTTTAGACGTTGATTATGGAATTATCATGTCTAATAATCCGAAAATTTGATACGCCTATCACAGAAAAACAGCGGGATCATTTTTGTTGCAGCTCATTTGTTATGTTCTCAAAATAAGATTTTTTTTTCTCAAAATGAGAATACTTTTTCAAGTATGAAACTGTAACATGAACATAGCTACATTCTCATCCTCCGTTATTTCATATTTGTTGAAATTCAAAACAAGACGGGTTTGGCATACTTTTGAGGATCGGTGTTTTTTTTGTGTAGCAATGGAAAGGAAAGGGGATGGGTCTCGACCTGGAAAGGGTTGCACGCGTGACCGAACATTCTTCGGTGACCAGGAACTACACTGTCAACCCCCTTCCCTCCCTCAACAACCGGAGAAAGGTGTGTAGCGTGATGGATCACTTTTCTGCGACCAGTCACTATACTATTATCGATCCCCACACCCCAACCAGCTGTAAAAGATTACCCCTCTGTGACCGGTCACTATAACTGGCGACCTCAACAACCTGGAAAGGGTGTCGAGCGTGACCGATCACGCTTCTGTGACCAGTATGTATATGTATCACTTTCTCCTAAAAAAGCGGCATATATACTGACACCTTTACTACATATACCTGTGAAAAGTTTCATTGAAATCAATCGATTCTTTTTGGCGTCTGCATGTTAGAATTCGTTAAAAAATGACTAAAAATGCAATTTTTTTATTATAAAACAATTTCTTTCAAATTCATTAAAACTGCTTATAGAATATGATGTTTTTCCCAAAAACAAGTTTAAGCTTATTTGGTAAAAGCGTATAAGCTGTACCTTGGTCTGCATTTCAAAAATCACGTTTTTAACTCTACTTTTCGCAACGGATACAATTGTGAATTATGAAATGAGATGTGATTGACAAAGTTTTATAATCATTGGAAAAAATGATAGCATCAAGGTCACATTTCCTTCAGCGTCCTTTTTTTGAAAAAATTTAATTATGAGTACCATTCTTCAATTGTCAATTAATATCTTCCAAACTCATAGAATTTGTGTAATTTAGTGGGTTCTATATGCCCACCAAGTTAGTTTAAGGTATCTCATACATTGACTGAGATATTCCACTTTTAGTGTTAAAAATCATTTTGGGTAAGGAGGGGCAGCACCAACCGTTGGGGCAAAGGTGATTTTGCTTATAACATCGCTATGATTTAACAATTTGAATTTTACTGTGCAGAAAATAGTTTTGACAACGAAAGAATGGAAGATTCGCTGGCAGAAATATAAAGTTTTGAACATTAATGGCAATACTTAGAGTATGCAAATTTGATATTTTGACAGATAAAACAATATCACATCATGAAATTATAATAATTTAACGTAATTTAAGATAATAGTTTACAAGTACTTAGGTGGTACACGTATCATATAAGTTTTGTCAATAAATGATCGGTAATGTAGAACAGCCACTCATTTTCTGGGATACATGCAAGAAACTATTAAATATTAATATTGTCAATACACTGTAAAAAAAAAGTATCATTTCAAGGCTAGTTTTCGGTATTGAAACAGTCCTCCAAAAATATAGTCTCGGGTGGCTCCATTCTAATGCCCCTTTATTTTGATGCCGCTAAACGACGTTTTAGTACAACTTTTTTGAATCAAAACAGGACTGAAGTGAGGATCAAATTTCAATGACGTAACGTAGCACATGGGAACGTCAAACGTCCGTGAACTGTCACTGTAACTTTTTTCGTGTTGTTTTGACGGTTATATGGCTTTCGTCATGTAGAGTCGTTACAAAAATTTACAAAAAAGTCGTTCTTAAAAATGTAACAATAAAACGGGTTCTTTATAAAATTATTGTAAAAACGGTCCTGTGGAGTTTTCTACTGGTGTTTCTAAGTTTATTTATCACATTAATTATGCCAAAGTGTATCGATCCCGGGTGCGAATCAGGTTACAATAGTGAACTCAGAGAACCTGAATATGAAAAAGATAATATTTTCATCGTTCCGGAGGACC
>CAKNYM010047877.1:0-56253 GCA_932195095.1 Andricus curvator
AAGTTTATTTTAGAGATTAAAAGATAATGATCAGTATTGCATTCGGAGGGTGCTTTCCCATTAAGGTTAAAAGTGAAAGTAATTTGTTGAAAATTAACTTGTTTGGGTGAAAATTAAAATCTTTTTGGATTAAAATATGAACTATTGCATTTTTCGTTGAAAATTCGTTTTCTTAGATAGAAAATTAATCTTCATAGTAGAAAATTCATGTATTTGGTTAAAAATGAACTTTTTTGTTGGAAATTCATATCTTTGGGTTCAAAAATGAAAGTGTTTTATAGAAAATTCATCTTTTTTGGAAAATAATTAATCTTTTTTGAATAAAAATACAAGTGGTTGAAAATTAATCTTTTTTGGTTGAGTGTTCAACTATTGCCTTGAATTTGACTTTTTTGGATTAATTCAACTGTTTTTGATTGAAAATAAAAATCTGTCTGGATTGAAATATACACTTTTACATTTTTCGTTGAGAAATAATCTTTTTGGTTTAAAACTTCCACTATTTGGTTGAAGATGAACTTTTTTGTTGAAATTTTGATTTGACATATCTGAAATTTTCCTAAATCTTTTGAATTTTCTCAAGAATCTTAGATAAATTATATTTCTATAACCTTGAAAACAAATAAACCAAAAAATGAATAGTTATTCCAAATTTTTATTCTGTATTAAAGAGTATTTTTCCCCTAAAGTTAAAAAACCACACGCGCGCGACTGACGATGCTAGTGCTGTAATAATCTGTCAAATTGACAAAGCAGAAAAAGCCGGGAGAAAAAAATATACGCGAAAAGAGAGGGGAAACATAGAAGTTTCAATGTGGACAAAGTGAATGAATTCGAAAATTATTGTTATAAATCAACGTATTGAGATTGAGTGTTTCAGAAAGCGGTTGACATTTTTTTTTTAATTAAGAAATGTTCTACTATTACTATTTACTATTATAAAACGATTATACCGTATTTAACCTTCTTCTAATAATGATAAAGAAAATCAATATTCAAGTAATTTGAGGAACTACAAATGAGAGAAAAAATTATTATTTTAATGATATTAGTCAACTGAAAATGAAGGAATTAAATAAATGTGGCAAGACAGCATTTACTATTTCGACAGACTCTTGACCTTCCTCACACTAACTTTTTTCCTAAGCTTGATAATTATATACTTGACTCTATCTTGAGGGAGATTACGTGTGGACAGATGCAAATTGCGAGAGTTTTATCAAGAAAAAGCAAAATAGTGCTGGTAACTGCATGCACCGGGAACATCAGGGACAGCAACTCCGGGAAAAAGTTGAACGACCCAGGTCGCAATAGCGAACGTATATAATCTAGGATTTCGAGTAAAAGGATTTTCTGATCGTTTCTGTTCGTGAATCGTGGTGTAAAATTCCGTCGCGCTGTTGCTACGATAAAAATTTCGAATCGCCTAGATTTCAACTTTTCGCAAAAAGTCCTTGAAATTTCATTGAATTAACAGCCAGTAAATGGTTCTAGACACGAGTTTAATTTTTGAATAATTTAAGGAGGTCGATCTCATTTATTTATTCACTTATTTACTAAATAGAGTTGATTTAAACAATATATAGGAACTTTACTTATGGTTCAGGTTTCAGAGTGGCTCCAAAACATCATTTTCAAAATTCCCTGATTTTTCCCTGATGGATTTTACATTGGCCCTGACCCTGATATTTCCCTGAATTCAAAGACTAACATTTTAATCTTGTAATATTTTCAACATAGAATCTTTTATGAGCGGGATAAAACAATAAAATTTCTAAATTATTAATTTATTTCAACCAAAAAAGATGATTTTTCTACCATAAAAGATGAATTTTCTATCTAAAAGGTAGAATTTTAAACAAAACAGTTGAATTTTTTACCAAAAAAAATGACTTTTTGAAAAATAGTTCAATTATCAATTTAGAAGAATGAATTTTCAGAAGACAGTTAAATTTTCAAAAAAAGTAAATTCTCGACAAAAAATGTAACCTAGTTCTTATTTCTACAAAAAAAACACGAATTTTCAAGAAAATAGTTTAATTGTTAACCAAATAGATAAATTTCCAACCTACAAAGATGAATGATCAACAAAAAATGTAATAGTTGATATTTCAATCAAAAAAACATCAAATTTCTACCAAGAGACGAACTTTGAACCAAGGAGATGGATTTTCTATAAAAAAAAGTCGAATTTTCAACTCAAAAAGATAAATTTTTAGTGAAAAAAATCAATTTTCAACAAAAGAAAGTATTTCAACAACAAAAAACGAACTTTCAACAAAAATGCCTCAACTTTCAAGCCAAAAGACAAATTTGGTATGAAATAGGTGAATTTTGAACATGAAAATATGAATTTTCAACAAAAAAGTTAACTTTCTACCAAACAGTTGCATTTTTAACCAAAAAAGAAGGAAATTTTAAACCATGAAGATTAGTTTTCCACCAAAAAGACGAATTTTTAACTAAAAAATATCAATTTTCACCCAAAAGTTGATATTTTAGATTTTTAGTTAAAAATATTAATTTCAGACAAAAAAAAAAGAATTTTGAACAAAATAGTTCAACTTTCAACCAAAGAGATGAATTTTCAACTAAAATAATTAATCTTCAACTGGAATGGTTACATTTTCAGTTAAAACAATTCATTTTCAACAAAAAAAAAAAAAACGAATTTACAACAGGAGACGAATATTCAACAAAAATTATAAAAAAGGTTGACTTTTAATAAAATTATTGAATTTTGAACCAAACAATACAAATCTGAACTAAAAACTTAATCGCGAGGAAAAAGCAACTGCAACAATAAGAAATAAAAATAGAAATACAAGGAAAATAAATTACTGGCAAGAATCTCATATCAGAGTGGCTGCAAAACTTCATTTTGAAAATTCCCTATACTTTCCCGGACCAATTTTTTTATTTTCCCAGACCATTATTATTAAAAAACTAGAATCATAATCTTGTAAAAATTTTAACAGAATCTTTTATAAACAGAATAAGAAAATTTCAAATTAAAATTTAAAAATGTCAAATTGATTATCCTTGAACGTTATTTACAGTGCCTCTTATACTAATTCCCTGACATTTGCGAGGTTTCTTTTAAAATCGTTGACTTTTCCCTGATTTCCAGCTTTTCTCTGACCTATGTGACCGAGTGTAAACTGGTTCTAACTAGTTCAAACAATGTAAACCTATTTTTCAAAATTTTAAATTGAAATCTTAATATTAAAAGTATTCGCAAAACAAATAGTCCAAAATTCAAGTATTGAAAATTGCAGGATAATTTTACTTTAAAATTTGGTTAGTCTTTCAAATCTTTCAAAATTGGTAAAATTTCACATTGAAAGTCTAATTGCGCTATTCTGCGTTTGAAGCGTTCAAAATCAAATAAAATAAGTAAGATTAAGATCAAGCTCTCGATTTTCAAATACATTTTTTTTCTAGAAATGATACGCTCTCAATACGAAATTTCTAAAAAAATCATATGCCTGTTCATTCTATACGAAGACAACTAGAGCGATGAATTGCACGATCATTTAGGAAATGAGAAACTAATTATATAAATAAAGACCCAACATTCCAATAATTGTATATGGTGCTTGTTGTAATATTCAATTTGCAATTAGAAAAAAATGTCAAAGTTAAAAAATTGTACATAACGTATTTTTTTTAATCATAACGTTTCAAAATTTTGTATAATAATCGTGAATCAAATTAAAAATTCTCCATTTAAATTTTAGGTCAATAAATTTCTATTGAAAATATTTGTTTGAATAAAAAGTAAACTGACGCTCTTTATTTTAACGTTTTCGAATTATTATAATAAAAAACAACTTAATGGGAAAGATATTCTCTTTTTTACTCACATAATTACAGCATATCCTTATTTGAAATTTAATCTTCAAATGGAATTTCAATTTCACAATGTACCAGAATAACCGTATAATTTAAAAAAGTTGATTTGCGCTTGAAATTGCTGCACATTATTGTCGTTTTGAGTTCACGTCTCGTTATTTGTGTAATGTATCATCGAGGCTAGCCGCCTCTCTCTTTACCATGCTGAGCAGCATCTCCGAGTTTTCCAGAATCTGTAAAATGGAAAATTTGCTTATCAGAAAAGTGAAATTTATAAATTTTACACAAATTATGCAATTCTGCCGACTTGAAGGCTTGAATTAATTTAGGGTGGGCGAAAAACTCAATTTTCAAATTTCTCCGATAATTTATATATAAAGACAAAAATTCTATTATGGTAACGTTTTCAATGTGTTATATATATATATACCTATTTAAACCGAAAAAGTGACCAAAAGTAACTAATTTCTAAACCAAAGTGTGACTAACGTGCTTTTGAATTTAAAAGAATTCAAAAGAATTGGATGAAATTCATAAGGATCCCAGGTGAATTTTAACGAGTTCATGATTTTAAATTCAAATAAATTCGAATGAATCAGAAAAAATTCAAAAAATCTAAAAAATACCATTCATTTTCAGTAAAATTGGAGGGAATTTGAGATAAATGAGAAGAATTCGATGAAAATAATAAAAATTAATGGTGAATTGCAAACAAAAATCCCTTAAAATCACTGAAATCCTCGGAAATCTTACAAAAACCCTTTGAATCTTTAAAAATATTTTGAAATCTTATAGGTCCTTTAAACTCGTTTCACATCTCAAATTCTAGGAAATTCTTTACAACCACATTAACCATTTTTTAAATTCCTTAGAATCATTAAAATCCTTGTAAATCCCTTGACATTTTTTTAATCTGCTGACAATGCCTTGGAACCTTTTAAACTACCCTAAAATATTTCAAACACTCTTAAATCCCTTAAAATTATTGATATCATTAAAAAATTCCCGGGCATCTTTTAAAATAGTTCAAATCCTTTGAAATCCCTTGAAACTTTTTTAAGCTCTTGAAAATACATTGAAATTTTTATTATTATCAATATTTTTTAAATTATTATTATTATACCATTCAGCCATTTCCCTTTCGGGGTAGGCGTGACTCGCTCAGTGAACTACCCTAAAATATTTCAAATCCTTTAAAATCTTTTAAAATCCCTTTAAATGTTTTAATGCTCTTGAAAATCACTTCAAAAATTTAAAAAATACATTAAAATCTTTAATATCCTTTAGAATCACTTAAAATTATTGGAATCCATAAAAAATACCACAAGATATTTCAAATCTTGTAAAATCTCTTGAATATCTTGAGATTTTTTAAAGCTCTTAAAAATTCTTTGTAGTTTTTAAAAATACCCTAAAATCTTGAAGATGCTTTGAAATCCCTTCAAATATTGAAATCAATTGAGAATTTCTAGGAATCATTTAAAATATCATAAGATCATTAAAATTCATTAAAATCTTCGGAAAATCCGTATTTTACGTAATTTTGGTGAAATCTTGGAAATCTTTGTGAAGTCTTCGGAAATCTTTATAAAATCTTTGAAATCTATGTGAAATCTTTGAAAACTTTGTAATGTCATTGAAGTTTTTGTAAAGTCTTAAATTTTTGTGAAGTCTTTTTAATCTTTGAAATCTTTGCAAAATCACTAAAATCTTCGAATTTTTTCTGTAATCATTGAAATTTTACTGAAATCCTTGAAATTATTTTAAAATCTTCCGAAATCTTTTGAAATCTATCTGAAATATTTGAAATATTTGTGAAATTATTGAAATCCATGTAAAGTCAGAAATATTTGTTAAACTTTTGGATTATTTGTAATCTGTGATAAATCATTTAAATCTTTGTGAAATCTTAAAAATTGTATTGAAATCTTTTAAATTTTTTATGAAATCTTTTAAAATCTTTGAAATCTTTGTGAAACCTTTTAAATTTTAATGAAGTCTTCCGAAACTTTATGAAATTATCGGAATCTTTGCGAAATTATTGATATCTATCTAAAATCTTTAAAATCTGTGTAATGTCATTGAAATCTTTGTAAAATTTTCTGAAATCTTAGCGAAATTATTTAGATTTTTGTGAAATATTTGACTGATATCTATCTAAAATCAGTGCAATCTTTGTGAAATTTTTTGAAATGTTCTGAAATTCCTTGGAATTTTTAAAAATCTCTAAAATCTGTTGAAAGCCCTTTAAATGATTGAAATCTGTTAAAATTTCTAGGAATGATCTAAAATACCTTCAAATATTTAAAAATAATTCAAGAAAATTCAGAAATAGCTGAATCCAATAGTGGTTAACCCATGGGTTAATTTATTGAAAGAAAAGTGACTAAAGTGATTTTTTATTTAAAAGTGATTGAAATTGACTGTGTGACAGCTATGATTAGCCTTGACAGATACTAAAAGTGCTTCTTACAGAAATTCCCTGACTTTCCCTGACCAACAAAATTCCGTGACATTTCTCTGAGTTCTATTCACTAACCTACGGCCACCCTGTAATAACTTGTAAAGCCCTTCAATTTAAAATTACCTAATTTTTAATGCTTAATTTGTAAATCGAATAATTATTGGATAGAGTTTTCTACTACCAAGGAAACCTTTCGAGGTGTACCCCTCCGATTTTCTGCAAATTTATATATGTTGCAGGACATTAAAAACTAAGCGACACGTGTTTTTTTTATCAGCGGAAAAACATTTCCAAGGGGTGTAAACAACCCTTAAAGTTCACACCGAAAAATGAGTTTTTTCAATTTTAACGTAAACCAATAAATTATTTTCTTTCAAAACAATCGCGTCGGATTTCACTTTGAATTTCGAATATGTGCAGGGTATTGTGACCATTTGGGGATGCTACCCCTATGTTTAAGGGAAAAAAACTAATAATTATTTCAAATTTTTCTTTATAAAAATTGACACTTTTATTAAATCTGCGAAAAAACTATACTGTTATAAAGTTAAGAGGATATTGATGTTGACGTATTTCAGCATTTTTGTGAAAAAAATCTTTAATGGGTAAACTACCCCTCTATTCTATTTATTAAATTATTCACACAAAAAAACAATTTCAGTTTTTTTATTGGAATCCGATAGTGAG
Organism: Andricus curvator; assembly: GCA_932195095.1. Classification (NCBI taxonomy): domain Eukaryota; kingdom Metazoa; phylum Arthropoda; class Insecta; order Hymenoptera; family Cynipidae; genus Andricus; species Andricus curvator. The sequence continues at coordinate 7,007 of CAKNYM010047877.1, forward strand.
ACACTTTAGGTACGCTCTTAAATATTCTGATCGAAGTGCAAAAAAAGTGGAATTCACCTTTCTAAAAGGGTAAACTACCCTTACGTTAGTTCCACTTTTGAATTTCATGCAATGTTCATTATTATTTGCAATAAATACTTAAATTGATATGCAAAACTAATTTGTTTTGCGTATTATTCTCATCCACCACTCGAAAGGTCAAGGGGGTGAAAACAACCTCTAAATGTCACCCCCCAAAAATAATTTTTTAATTTTCGGCTATAAACAGACACATAATTGAAACCAAATGACTGCCAATTAATTAGGCGTCATTCAGGAATGTTATCAATTGAAATTTGGGGGGGGGTGACTTTTAGGGGTTTTTCACCCCTTTTACATATAGAGTAGCAGATGAGAAAAATACGCAACACAAATTTTTTGCATATCAATTTAAATATTTATTGCAAATAATAATGAGCATGGCATGAAATTTGAAATTGGAACTAACCTAAGGGTAGTTTACCCTCTTAGAAGGGCGAATTCCACTTCTTTTGCACTTCGATCAGAATATTCAAGTGCGCACCTAAAGTGTCTCACCATCGGATTAAAAAAAAACTGAAATTGTTTTTTTGTGAATAATTTAATAAATAGAATAGAGGGGTAGTTTAGCCATTAAAGATTTTTTTCACAAAAATGCTGAAATACGTCAACATTAATTTCCTCTTAACTTTATAACAGTATAGTTTTTTCTTAGATTTAATAAAAGTGTCAATTTTTATAACGAAAAATTTGAAAAAAATATTTGTTTTTGCTCCCTTAAACATAGGGGTAGCATACCCCAATGGTCACAATACCCTACACATATTCGAAATTCAAAGGGAAATCCAATGCAATTGATTTGAAAGAAAATAATTGATTGGTTTACGTTAAAATTAAAAAAAACTAATTTTTTGGTGTCAACTGTAAGGGTTGTTTCAACCCTTCGAAATGTTTTTCCGCAGATAAAAAAACACGCGTCGCTTAGTTTTTGATGTCCTACTGCATATATAAATTTGGAGAAAATCGAAAGGTTTCTTTGTAAGAATTATAAAGAATCTCGGTCAAAAAATAAATTCACTCCGACCTTCTCATATGCGGCTTCGGCCTCTTTTATCGTGCGCTGGTAATCATGAAGTGCAACTGCTTTCTTTGCGAGGCTCTCGTTGAGCTCGTTTATCTTGCAGGACATTCTCTCAACTTCCTTCATGAGTTCAGTCCGTTCTTGCTCTTCGGCTTGGATTTGATCTTCTAAGGCCTTCCTGATCCTCCTAAGGCCGCCAATACCTAACTTGATTTATATTAGTAATTTTCTTTACACCCTAATTAGTATTTTATCAACAGCATTATTTCTGTCTACTTTCTAGTTTTCTAGAATACGAAAAGGAAATGTTTAATTAAATTCTATTTGTTACATGTCATCAACTCCGCATTTTGGCTCTGCATCGCTGGATCAAACTCCGCCATGTAGGTTAATGAAACTTAAAATTTTCTCAGTCTAATATAAATTTGAGTGAAAGAGACTAGAACGCAATTAAAATGTGCTTCTATCAAGCGAAGTTACTCTTCAACAATTATTTTAGAATATTTGCTCGGTTTACTTTGAATTTCACGCGAAAACATTTTTTTAATATGATTTGAAGGGATTTGAACGTTTGAGGTTTAAGTTTTCTTTTGTTTTTTCAATGCATCTAAAAGTGGAATCGCCTTTCAAATTTAAATTTATTAATTTGATTAAGCGTCTGCCGTCACTTTGAAAGTTCAAACTCCAAAGTCCTAATCCATTCATAAATTTTAACATACATCGGAAATAAATCATTAATATTAATGAATTTAAAACAACAATAGGTATATTTCGCGAAAATACAATAAGCTTACTCCTATTTCTGGAAAAGAGCACAAGTTTATTAAATGCTTTATTACAAAAGAAATAAGAATTAGTGGATTTTTTTGTAATTCTTACAGGACTTGAACCTTGAGAGTAAAAAATCATAACATATCTTGAAACGCACTTATATTTTAAATCAACAATTAATTGCAGTGATTAATACATTTCTTTTTGAAAGCACGTATTTAGATTGCAACAAGTATTGACACATTTATAAAACTAAAGAAGAAAGAAAGAAAACACATTTTTTCAGTATAAAGAATTAAAATTAATCTTTAAATTTTTAATAAATGCTTCATATCTTAGTATGCAAAATTCAAACTGTAATTACTCTAGTGTAGAACGGCAGCGGCAATAGTGAACTTGTACCTCTGATATGACAAACATCCTTAAATGTACATACAATCTCACAAAACCGGCAATAATTTTACTTTTACGTTGTTCACCATTCATTGAGGTAGGTTTCTTCCAAAGAATTGTACACTTTCAAGTCGTGGCCGAATCTGTAAAAGAAAATCATAGTTTCAAATACCGTTCGTGTCGAGGGAATGATCACTCTTAAAATATGGTGTATAAGGCTTCGAGAAATTTTTTAATTTTTTTAATTATTCCGAAATCTTTGTGAATTTACTGAAATCTATGTAAAATCTTTTGAATTTTTAGTATTCTTTTATAAGTCATTGAAATCTTTTGGAATTTTATAAATCCTTTAAAAATATTCTGAAATCTTTAAAACATTCGAAAACTTTCTGAAACCTTTGAAATCTTGCAAAATCTTTAGAAATCTTAGAAATCTTTGTAAAATATTTTAAAATCTTTATGGAAACTTTCTGAAACCTTTGAAATCTTGCAAAATCTTTAGAAATCTTTGTAAAATATTTTAAAATCTTTATGGAAACTTTCTGAAACCTTTGAAATCTTGCAAAATCTTTAGAAATCTTTGTAAAATATTTTAAAATCTTTATGGAATCTTTGTGAAATATTGGAAAATTTTGGTAAAATCTTACAAAATCTTCGAAATTTTTTGAAATCTTTATCAAATCTTTTACATCTATGTAAACGCATTGAAATCTTTGTAAAGTATGACATTTTTATGAAATCTGTGAAATATTTTGAAATATTTGAAATCTTTCGAAATCTTATCAAATCTTGGTGAAATCATTAAAATTTTGTATGAAATCTTTGAGATTTTTGTGAAATATTTAAAATCTATCTGCAATCATTGAAATCTTTCAAAATTTTTGAAATTTATAAATCTTTTGAAATCTTTATCAAATCTTTTACATCTAGGTAAACGCATTGAAATCTTTGTAAAGTATGACATTTTTGTGAAATCTGTGAAATATTTGAAATCTTTCGAAATCTTATCAAATCTTGGTGAAATCATTAAAATTTTGTATGAAATCTTTGAGATTTTTGTGAAATATTTAAAATCTAGCTGCAACCATTGAAATCTTTCAAAATTTTTGAAATTTATAAATCTTTTGAAATCTTTGTGAAATCTTAGACATTTTTGTAAAATCTGAAATCTTTTAAATCTTTGTAATGTGTTTGCCATTTTTGTGAAACATTTAAATATTTGTGAAATCTTTGAAATCGTTCAAAATCTTTGTGAAATATTTGAAATTGAAATTCTGAAATCTTTTAAAATATTTGAAATCTATCTGAAATTTCTGAAGTCTTAGAAATATTTTTGAAATATTTTAAAATCTTTGAAATCATTAAAATTTTAGAAACTTTTGAAATCTTTTAAAATCTTTGAAATCTTTGTGGAATATTTGTGAAATCTTTTAAACCTTTAAAATCTTTGTAAAATCTTTGAAATCTATATGAAATCTATGAAATCTATTTAAAGTCATTGAACCCTTTGTAAAGTATGAAATTTTGGTGAAATCTTTGTAATTTTTGAACTCATTGAAATCTTCTGAAATCTTTTGAAATATTCAAATCTTTTGAAATTTTCGTGAAAACATTTAAATCTTTGTTAAATCTATGAAATTTCTGTAAAATCTTTTAAATCTTTGAAATTTTGTGAAATATTTGAAATCTATCTTAAATCATTAAAATCGTTTGAAAATTCTGAAATCTTGTAATCTTTTGAAATCTTTTAAGATCTTGAAAATCTCTTGAAATCTTAAAAATCTTCTGAAATATTTTAAATCTTCGTAAAATCATTATGAAGTCATTGAAATATTTTATAATATACCAAATCTTTTTGAAATCTTCTGAAATATTTGAAATCTTTCTGACATATTTGAAATCTTGCAAAATCTTAATAAAATCTTCTGAAATCTTCGTGACATCATTTAAATCTTTGAAATTTTTGTCAAGTATTTGAAATCAATCTGAAATCTTTGTGAAACCTTTTGAAATCTGGTGTACACTTAAAAATTCAGTGGTCAAGCCCGCGGTTCGTTTTAAATGATTGATTGCTTATTTATAGCCAGTTTAAATATTTTAATTGCTAATCTACAATACTTACTCCTTGAAAGCTTCAGCAACTTCAGGAGCCTTGTCAGGATGACAAACAACTGCAGTTTTGCAAGCTTTTGGGTCTAGAAGTTTTTTAATATACTGAGGAACAACGCGATGAATCTCTTCAAGTGTAACAGCCGATATGTTCTTAATCATTTGGCGATTGTAATCGTGAGGAACATTTTTAAAGTAGGATAACAGACTTTGAGTAACCATGTCTCGTACTGACTTTTCTTTATTGATGATTTCGAAAATCAGCGACGATTTCGCAGAATCGAATAAAGTTGAATTCCATTTATTTTTCGAGAGATACAGCTCCTTAAAAGAAAAGTTGGTGAACATTAATAAGGTTGTCCATGTACAAAATATTCAGAAAAACTATAAAAAGAAACTCAGATACTTACTATGATCGCTTTGGCTTCTTTATAAGCACCAACTACATTCGTCGCTCTGTACAACGACAAGTAGAGAAGACCTTCATTTGGTTTTGTGAATATACTGTATCCATACGAAAGTCCTTGTCCTCGAATTTTCTTCCACATAGGACCCTGAAAGTAATATTTTATCAAAATATTCCGAGAAATAAAGTCAGTATCAAAAAAAGTTAATTTTCATTTTAATTCAAAAGAAGCAGTTATGTGACGGAATTTATTTACCTCCAATTGCGTAAGATATTGAAGATAAACAAGCAACGGGGCTAAATCCGGATGCAGATATTCCTTGATACAAGGAGTGCACTGAACCAAAAACGCAGATTCGATACATCCCAATCCTGTTACGCAACCATTCAATGAAATCTGTTCTGGAGTTTTCATCAGCGAGTAATCTGGGACAATTACCAACCTGTCCAATCAAAAACACAGTTTTTATTAAATGAAAGTACTTAGGGAACGTCTATTAATTACATAAGGATGATTTTTGAAACTAGAGATCCCCCCCCCCACTATTATATGGATTCGCAAGATTTTTAACACCCCCTCCCCCCTTCTTACGTAAGATTTGATCTTTTTTACTCAATATATTAAAAATATATCAATTATTTTCACTGTAAATGAGATTTCGAGGGATTTCAAAAGATTTTAAAGATTTTCAGTGATTTGAAAGTATTTCAACAGATTTCAACGGATTTTAAGGTATTTCAAAGGACTACAACGAATTTAAAAAAATTAGAACATTTTTACTGAATTTAATGAGGTTTCAAAATTTGTTAGGGGTTTCATGAGATCTCAAGGAATTTCTGAAGATTTCACGAGATTTCCAAAGCTTTTTCGGGATTTCCTGAGATCTCAGGGAACTCAGGTTTCACAGATTTCAAATTATTTTAAAAGATTGTAAGAGTTTGAAGAAATTACTTAGTACGAAACGGAGAGAACTCAATTTTTCAGGGGATTTTAAAAGATTTTATGGGACTTCAAGGACTTTAATCAGCTTAACAGAAAACTTACTGCATTCCAAAGGATCTCAAGAGATACTGATGGATTACGACGGATTTTAAGGAATTCCAAAATACGTTTTAAATGATTTCAAAGATTTAAAGGGATTTAAAAAACTTCAAAAGATTTAACGAGAGATATCAGAGTATTTCTTGGAATTTTGAAGGATATCAGGGGATTTTAACATATTTTAAGATATATAAAGGGATTTCGATGATTTCAAAGGATTTTAAGAGTTTTCAAAAAATTCCAAAGTATATCCACGGATTTGAGAGGATTTTAAGGGATTTTCACGGATTATAAACAATTTTTATGTGGTCCATAGTTATTAAAGGGTTATAAGAGATTTCCAGGGAGCTGAATCGTTTAAAGGTATTTTAACTTGATTATATACGATATCCATGGAATTCAAAAGTTTTCAAAGAATTTTCACAAGATTTACAAAATTTTAAGGGATTTATGAAATTTTAAAACGAATTCACAGGATTTCAAAGGATTGCAAAGATTTCCAGGGTCTTGTGTAATTAATGGACGCTTCCTTATCTTTGGATAAGATAATAATAGCGTGTGTAAGAAGCCTTACTTTGATTTAGTCGAATTTTCAACGTCAGAAAAACATTTTTTCCAAGGCGAATATACATCTGGATTCTGAGCTACTAATTTATCGACATTAACTGCGATGTAAAGAGCCATGGACTTTGTCGAAGTCAGGATCTTCCTCACAGTGTTCATTTCCGCTATGACTTCTTTCTGACCTTCCTCTGTTTCCAATCGCTCCATTAATTTAGTGAGGAATTTCTGCTGTCGAAGCAAACTCGACATATACTGATTGCTTTCTGAAAAATAATATTTGTATACAATAAATTCCAAAACAGCAAAGGATTTATTACCAGTTTGTTAAAAATTACCTTTCTTATATAGTAATCCTTTAAGAAGATCAGCTACAATCTTGTTTCCTCTTCTTTTTATTTGTGCTACTTCGTTGATAATTTTTGCTGCAGTGACCTTCAATCTTTCTGCTGTGAATTCTGTTTCATACAATAACTCTTTAATCCACTTCACTCCTTTGGCGTATTTCGATAATTCGAGCTGCAAAAAATGATGAAAATTTAGTTCATGTTTCAGACTCACTTAAGAGATCAAAAACAGGGTTTTTTGACAACAATTTTGAAGAAAATCAGTAAATTTCACTCGGAAAATATCAGTTTTCTATTAAAAACTAAAAAATCCTATACTATACATAATTTTTAAACGGCCCAGTTTCTAAACGATCTTACTTTTTAAATTCTAAACTTTTACAGAAGTGTTATTTTGCTACTTTCTCATCATTTGATGAAATTTTATACACAATTTCTTCTAGCAGGTTTGCTACAAAATTTGTATTTCCAAATTCCAGGTCTTCTCCAGGTTTTTTAAAGGTAATCACAAAAAATTACAAGCCACATGATAGCCAATTTTCAATGGATTTTTAATTTTCTTTTTTTTTGAATGACCATAAGGCTTCCAGGTATAACGAGTCGGTGCAGAAAATTTACTTCGACCAAACAAAAATGAACAAAAGCCATTTTCTCGTGATTCGCAATGATTAGGTGTTGGAAATTCATAGTTTTTATGTAAAATATAAGAGAAATTAATGCCTAATTGCGATTAGTTGAGAATAGCTGTTGTTTGACAATTATTTTAACAATTTTTATAAACAAATACACAGTTTTCATAGGTTACACTAAATAGGCTCAATTTTTTGGAAGAATCAACCATAAATGACTTGCCAATGACTCCCTCCTGCTGTCGTTTTACAAATTAACAACGGTTAATTATTTAAACAAAATTTATGAACAAATTCATATTTTTAACATTATTTCATAAATATACCCAATTTTTTAGCAGAACCAACTAAAAATGTATTACCAGTGACTCCTAGCTATAATTTCGTTCAAATTGATACAAAATGTTAATTAGTTGAACAATTTTTATAAATAAATGCACATTTTGACCATTTTCCAAGAATAGGCTCCATTTTCTGAGCGAAATAAACTGAAAATGTATTGCGAATGACTCTTTGCTATGTTACTTTGCCAATGGAAGATATTTTATGGAATAGAATATTCACATTTTTGGTTGTCGTCAAGATAGGATACCCAATAAATAGATAATTTGATAACCCAATAACCAAGAACCCATCACATCTTAGATTAACACATATGACCTTGGTTTGTTAGTTCATTCCGCAGAAAAAAAATTTATCATCGAAAAATGGCCAAACTGTGAATTTTTTTTTGAATATTGTTTAAATAATCAATAGTTCTTGTGAATTGGAAAAATATGACAAAAATAAGCCAATTGCTAAGACATTTCTAGTTAATTCCACGAATAAAATAAGCCTCTTCATGCAGAAGTGGCCAAAATGTATATTTCTTTATAAAAACTGTTTAAATAATTGATATTTTTTATCAGTTTTAACAAGATTACAGCTAGGAGTCACTGTCAATATATTTTTAGTTAGATCCGCAAAAAATTGGGCCTATTCGTGGAATAATGTAGAAAATGTGAATTTGTTTCTAAACATTGCTTAAATAATTAAAAGTTGTTCTTAATTTGAAAAAATGACAACAAGGAGTCATTGGCAAGAGATTTTTGGTTGATTCTGCAGACAAAAATGAGCCCATTTATTGTGACATACGAAAGCTATGTATTTATTAATAAAAATTGTTTAAATAATTGTCAAACAAACGCTATTCTCAATTAAACGCAATTAGGCATTAATTTCTATCAAATTTCACATAAAAACTATGAATTAAAAACATCTAATCATAACAAATCACGAGAAAATGGTTTACATTCATTAATTTATTTAAAACATTATAAACAAACTTGTTTCTTTGCTAGATGATAATTACACTGACTTCAGCTCTTCTTTAGTCAATTTGAAGATCTTAAAAAAAAGGACACCCGAAAAGTAAGAAAAAAAAATGTTTTATTTTCTTTTTAAATACAATTTTTGTGTTTGGTCAAATATAATTTTCTGCACCTACACATTATACTTCGAAGCCTCAAGGTCATTTAAAAAAAAAAACGTCAAAATCTATTGAAAATTAGCTTGTAGGCAGACTTTTGTCCACAAAAAGTGCTTTTGGCTCTGATTTGAAATATTTGCAAAGATAAATAAAATCTTTAAAAATGAATTCCTACTTCACTAGTTCCAATAAAATTCCAAAGAGGATAATTCAATTTTGAAGTATTTTTCAATCCAAGGAATATCTACATACTATGAATTATTTAAAAATAAATTAGCTTCCAATTTTACCGACGCCTATATCATAATTATTCTTCAATACTAGGATTCATCAACTTCTAAAACACTTCTTTCTAAAATTTTAAACTTATCAACTTGCACTAATTTCAAATGAGACAAGTTTATAGTTGAAATGCATTTTCAACTTGAGTTGCCCCTGAATTTTTAATTTTTCTTCATTTAAAGATTTCTTCAATTTGAAATAATTTTTTAGTGCTAGTTCTTTTTAAATTTAACATCTACCTAAAAAGTCGAAAAATGTCAATCTTCTGTTCTGTTTAATTTCAACTTCATTATTTTACAAAATCGAATCTTTCTTATTCAAATTCTTATTAATTATGAAGGCTTTCTAATTTAAACTTTTGTTTTAACAGAAAAATGTCTATTAAATTTTCTTGATATTTATAAAAGATGAATGATTTTATTCAGCATTTTTTATTCTTGAAGCCATTTAAATTCAGATATTGTTAAGTTTGGAACTTATTTATTTTAAATTTGTTTAAGACTACGTTTTTTAAATTTTGTAACGCTTCCAATTTGGTATTTTTTACTCTTGAATGCGATTAAATCAAATGTCAAATTTTAAAACTTTTTCAATTCGATATAATTAATTTTTGAACGACATTCAATTGAAAATATATCAGCAATTAAGGCTTTCAATTGGAAATTATACTTTGAAACAGTAAGATTTGATTTCAACTTATTCGACTTCGGACGTTTTTGAGTTTCAAATCTGCAACCAATAAGTGTTACAAATTGGGAACCTATGAAGAAAAATAATAAAGAATAGATGAATTTATAGAATTTTAAATTAATTTTTGTATATATTAGCCTTTGGAAATATTTTCCAGTATAATTTCTCTACTTGAAACGCTAGGCATGTTATTTTAGCAAATCAGCGAAAAACTGTAAAAATATTTTTCAAGAGAAAGTAAAGAAATAGTGGCATCAGTGGGCAATTACGAGAAAATAGTGGTATCAGTGGAATTTTTTTTCAAACCAGTGGCAAAATAGTGGCATCACTCAAAAAAAATGTCAAATAGTCAATAGTGGCGTGAGTCCGAGCCCTGTTAGTATAATAATTAATATGGTAATTTAGATATCCAATTAAATTACATAAATCTTTAATTAAATAATTTACCTGGAGCATTAAGTTAGCTGCCTGACTGAAAGTACCACACGAGAATCTACAATTATTGTCTAATCCTAATCCACTTTTAGCACCCACAGTATCGGATTCTAACTCAGCAACGATTTCTTCGTACGGAATTAATTTTCCATCACGATTAACTGGGCAGACCAAAATCGATTCGAGTAAAAGAGGCACATAGGGTCTGAAATCTTCAGGTACTTTTGATGTGTCCATGGTGACAAACATCTGGAAATCAATTAAATTTGATTAAAAACAATACATAATAAATATAACTGAATTCCACTCTTTTACTAGAATACTTACATAAACGAAATTAGTATTTGCATGATCTAAATATGTATAGAGAGGTAGTTTATTGACGTCGAATCTAGGATGTTGCTCTAAAGAGTCAGTCGAGAAACTTTTGATGTGGTGGAAATTAATAGAATCTGTACTCGGAATTGGCACAGATGTTAAAAGTTCATCAGGTACTGGTGTCTAAGTTTAAAAGTAAAAATAAAAGGCGATTTAGTTTTCAGGTATGAAAATCTGTCTGTCAAATAAAAGAATTTTCCAGATCTAGAAGAAAAATTCTAAGAACTCTCTCACCTCATTTTCTGCAATCGCTTCTTCCAGTTCTCGTTTCTTCTTTGCAAGACCTTCCTTTCCCAAATTTTCCACTTGCTTTGCTATTCGTTCCTTTTCCTTTTTAGCCATCTCCAATTTCTTTTCTATGCTTGGAATTCCTTTCGAGACAACAACTGGTGCATTGACGAAATATTTGTTCAGAAGAGACAACCAATAAGTGGCAGGTTCTGCCATCAGCTTCTTAAGTATCTCGATTTGATTTAATCTCTGATTTAACTGTAGATACAAAAAACCAATTAATTAAAATACATTTGAACTAGAAGATTTTAAAACAGTCTTTCCAGTAAAAACAGTTGAATCTTCAACTACGAAATTCTTGAGAATTAAAGAATTAAAATAGAAATGGGGGGAAAAAGTGAAGGCTACCTCCAAATTCCCTTCCTTTTTTTGAATTTTTTTGCCTTCTTTTCCTTTCCTCTGTTTTTATTTCGTGGTTAAATTTGAGTGTTGGACGTTGAAGAGGAATCAGAATTGGGCAGTAACTTGTTACAAGTAACTGACTTACTGAAAAGTTACGTTATTTGTAACTTTTAGGGTGACTTCATTATTATTTTAAAAAGTAACTTGTAACGTAACCAGCTACGATTTTTGCAGTGACTTGGAATTTTCATTTTAGTAACTTTGAAGATACTTCATGTTGTTTGTATATCTTGTATTAAGAGAAGTTTATGGGTCAGTTATGGGTAGAAAATTAATCTCTTTTGGTTGAGGATTCACCGGTTATTTTGAAAATACGTCTTTTTTGGTTTAATTCAAATGTGATTGATTTCAAATTAAAATCTGTTTTTGTTGAAATAATTTCAACTATTAAATTTTATGTTGAGAATTTATCTATTTTGGTTGAAAATCTAACTACTTCGTTGAAAATGCACGTACTTTGTTAAAGATTCAACTATTTTGATAGAAAGTTCAACTATTTGGTTGAAAAGTAACTTTTTTGTTAAACATGTATATTTTCGGTTTGAAAATACAACCGTTTTGCAGAAAATTCGTATTTTTTGCTCAAAAATTCAACAATTCAGTTGACATCTTGTTTTGTTTATTTTTATTGAAAATGCAACTATTTTGGTAGACAATTAAACTGATATGTTCGAGAATTCAGCTATTTTGTTGAAGATTCGTCTTTTTTGATTCAATTAAACTGTGTTTGATTCCAAATTAAAATTTTTTAGTTAAAATAATATCAACTATCATATTTTTCCTTGACTATTCATCTATTTTGATTGAAAATTCATGTATTTTGTAAGAAATGCAACTATTTTCGTAGAGAGTTTAACTAGTTGCTTGAAAAATAACGAAGATTGCTGGTGAAAATTCATATTTTTGGTTTAAAAATTCAACTCTTTTGTTGAAAAGTGTTGTTTCTGAATTCATCTCATTTGCTAAAAAAATGTTGTAGAGGGTTTAGCTATTTTGTTGAAAATTCGTCTTTTCTGGTTGAAAAAACTACTTGGTAGAAAATTGAAGTACTTTGTTAAAAATTCATTTGATTGGTTGAAGATTCATAATTTTAGTTGAAAATGCATCGCTTAGGTGAAAATTGAACTATTTTGTTCAAATTAGTTGTTTTTTTATAGAAAATTGAACTATTTGGTTTAAAATTAACTTTTTTGTTAAAAATTTAACTCTTTTGTTGAAAATTCGTCTTTTTGGTTTGAAAATGATAGGAAATTCGACTATATGGTTGAAAATTAACTTTTTGCTGAAAATTAATATTTTCGGCATGAAAATTTAACCATTTGGTTGAAAATATATGTATTTTGATAAAAATTTGACTATTCTGTAGGAAGTCCAAATATTTGGTTGAAAAGTAACTTTTTTGTTGAAAATTCATCTATTTGGCTTGAAAATTCATCTCTTTTGTTCGAAAGTGTTCTTTTTGGTTCAGAAATTCACTTCTTCCGGTAAAAAATTTCATTTTTTTAAAGTAAGAATAAAACTGTTTGGTTGAAAAATATGACTGAAAAATCTTTCTTTGTTGGGAATTCAACTATCTTGTTAAAAAGTCATCTATTTTATTGAAAATGCAATAATTTTTTCAATAAATTTCAAATTGAATCATACAAAAGGTGTTTTTTACGAAATTGGAAACATTTTACGCCCTGATACTTAAAATTGTTACCTGAATCTAGACAATCAGTCTAGACAAATTTTACTGAATTTAATCGAACCAATTTTAAGGTATAACAATTATAAACATTCTTTTCTACAGTCATGGAAATAGCATTTTCAACTATTTTTTTAGTTGAAAGTTATAATTGGTATAGTACCGTTAACGGAGGAATAAATTTTCTAGAATTAAATACATGAGTCGTGATTTTAACTTGAAATTCAATATGAAAAATCATTTTTAATGACTGATGGAAATAAAGTCAATGAAACAAAAAAAACCGTTCAGAATCTAATACCGCAGGATATTCCGAGCGACATGCCTTATTACGCAATTCGAATTTTATTCTAAATATATATATTGTGGTTCACTTGCCGAAATATACTGTGTATTTTTTATATACTCTAAATAATGCCTATTTCTTTTTAAATTACGTTTTTATGAATTACCATCTTAGTTATTTTATTTTTAAATTATAAAATTAAGGAAGTGAAAAAAGTAACTTTTTAGGTAACTTAAAGTTACTTTATCTCGTAACTGTAACTAGTTAAAATTACAAGTAACGTAACTGTAACTAGTTACCTTTTTTCACCAAGTAACGTTACTGTAACTAGTCACTCAAAAAAAGTAAGTTACCCAACACTGAGAGTAATTTAAAAACTTAAATTTGACTTACATCTTCGTTAGTCTTCCCGAAAAGAACATCGCCAATAAGAATAAAAGCTATAGTATCATGTGGACTGTTTTCCAAATTGCTCAAGATCTCAAGAATGTACTTATGAATAACGGTGCTCAATCTCTGCATCTCAATACCGTCTTTTTTCGATGCAATGTCCTTTAAAACAGTACTCAGACGATCTTTAATCAACGGAACCTTATTCTTTGGCACATTATCAAAATTGAGGTACAAGAGAGGTATAGAATTCTCAGAAACACCATATCCAACGTTATTTGCAAGAGGATCATCAATCTCGACGAATTCCTGTTGCAGAGGACTAACTGAAGTATCAGTTAGATACTTAAGTAATAAAGTACAACCCGTGAGATCATAAAATTCGTGAACAGCAGACGGTCCTCGCCAACCAACAAATACGAGGCCATTATCTTCGTCATCGCATGGATAATAAACGTTTAAATCGGCACCATCAGTCAATGGAGGCACTACTTCCTGCCAAGGTCTTTTAAATGCACCCCTAGGACCCTAAAATTAAAAAAATACTGTTGCTCTTATTTGGCCACGGATTAAGAAACAAAAGCCGTGGAAATCCCCATATTATTGATAAATGTTCATGCTTTAGGCTTTAGGGTATCTACCAGATGGATGATTTTAAATTCTCCGGTTTCTCTCGGTCAATTTTTCATTTTCCCGGTCTGGTAATTATACTTCTTTTAAATTTCCATGTCCTTACTCAGGATTTAAATTCTTTTTGAAAAATTCCCTGTTTCAAATCAGAATCATAATCAGCGTGGCTTTTTTAATCGAGGAAAAAAATTCCCGGTCTATTCTGGGTTTTTTTTTCGGGTTCATTGTTCGGTTTCATTTCATCGAAATGAAAAAAATCGAACACTCAGAGCGGAAATGTTTTTCATTTGAATTAATCAAAACTGAACTGCAAATTAAAGCACTCAAAATACAGCACTTAAATTTTAAACTTTTATAATTGAAACTTAAAAATTTTTATATTTAAAAGCTCAACAATGTATACGTATAAAATGGAAGCTTTTAACACTTTTCAAGTAAAACTTTTTGAATTATATGCCGTTAAACTGCAATATTTTTAACTTTTAACTTCTATCAATTGAACAGTTTAAAGGTTTCTGAATAAAAATATAAACCCATGCTATCACTTGCAATGCTCTAAATTGAAGAATCAATCAATAAATTTGTAAATGTTCAAAATTGAAAGCAATTTTAAGTTAGAAATATTAAAAATTGAACGATTAAATTTTTTTAAATATAAACATTATTTGAATTAGAAGTTATGCTGTTTTAAATTAATATTTTTAAAATTGTTTTCCATACATCAAAATGCAATGCTTTTACTTACAAATTAAACATTTTTGTAAATGGAATAATTAAAATTAAAATTGTCGATAAAGGAAAATTTTCGAATGATAGAATTCCCGAATCTAAACAATTGAATTTAAAATATATATATATGAATAATAAATTAAATAACGAATATTTTCAGCAAATAAAGGTATTTTATTTATTATTATTTAACAATTTCTTAACTGTTTAGATTTATTTAAGGAATGTTCTATTATCGAGAATTTTCTAAATTGGTAATATCATAAACTGCCAAGAATTTTATTATTCGGGAATTTTAAATTGTTGGTCACTTCTAATGTTGAGAATATATTTTGAATATTTTTTTTGGGGAATTTTCCAGTAATGGGAAATTCATTTTTCGGGACTTTTCAGTCTTTCCTGAAAATGTATCTCTTTCGGTAGAAATTTCATCTTTTTGGTTAAAAATGCAATTGATTGATTGAAAATTTATTTATTTTAGTTGAGGATTCAACTACTTGGTTAAAAGTTAAACTACTTTGCTAAAAATTCATTTTTCTAGTTGAAGATACAGCATTTTAGTTAAAAATTCATCTCTTTGGTTGAGGATTCAAGACTTTAGTTGAAAATTGATATCTTCGGTTGGCTTTTAACTATTCAATTTTCACTGTTAAAACTGGTGAATTGTTTAATTTCGAACAGATTCAGAACCATCTTGTAAAAAAAATTAATGTTCCATTTTTAATACTGGAACTACAGTTCATTAAAAAAAAATAATAATTTACATTATTCAATTTTAATTTTTAATTTTTCAAGTATTTTTCGAAGTAAATCAAATAAACTTAACAACAAAAAAGGTTGAAATCAAACTTATTTTAAATTGAATTATGTCATGTGATACGAAATTTGTCATATTTTAAGTGATTACATTTTGCTTATAAAAATTTGTAAAATTCCCGGTCAAAAAATAAATTCGCTGTCATTTCCCGGTCTCAAAAAATTCTCGGTTTCCCGGTCCAGCGGCCACCTCGATTATTCTTTTCTAAAATCCCGCGTTTCAAGTAAAAATTGGAAAATTCTCTGTTCCAAGTCACAATCATAATTCTTCTCGAAAATTTCCTCTTTTAAGTCAGAGTTATACCGTTATACCTAATTTTTTTGGAAAATTCCTTGCTCCAGACCTGAATTATAATTTTTTTTCGAAAATTCTTTGATCCAATTCAGAATTACATATATTTCCTTCGAAAAAATTCCTATTCCAACTGAAAATTATAATTTTTCTCGAAAATTCACTGTTCAAAGTCAGAATTATACTTATTTTGCAAATCCAGGTATAACTCAGAATCATAATTCATTTATAAAATCCTCTGAACCAAATGAAAATCATAATTCTTTCAAAAAAATCCCTGAGCAAAGTCAGAACTATAATAATTCTTTTAACAAAATCCTATGTTCAAATTCAGAAATCTCTACCAAAATTCACAGTTCCAATTCATAATTACAGTTTTTATGTTCTTATTTTGAAACGTAAATCTTTCTCCCTTTGACTAAAAAAAATATTTACAATTTTAGATAAATACTAATTTGTAAGTTTGAGTGTACACCGAATTTATAGATTACAAAGACTTTCAAGATTTTAAAATAAAAAAAAAACACACATTATCACTTCTTCGCGGCCTATTCCCGGTTAGGTAGACACCCTGTGCTTTTGATTTCAACCTGTAAAAAAATACCTTAGACAAGATTTTTTCTTCAATCGGTTGAAGCGCTTTAAAAACATCGGCGTGTTTCACCTGACCCGTTATTAAAACAGTTAGGTTTTCAGGCCTGTAACACTCTTTATGGTAATCTCGAACTTTCTCGTTGGAAGTGCTGTCTCGCAAATTTGGCAAATCACCTGTAAAGTGTAACACAATATTAAATTCTTTTCCGTTTTTTCGAAGAGAATATTTTCCTTGTTATGGATCGTTGCCAAAAAGTTGCGAAATTCGGACTATGATTGTTCTAAAGTGGGACATTAAAAAACCAACTAAAGTATATTTTTCTCAATATTTTACACCAAAAATTGAACGAAAATACCAATTCCAGAGAACAAGAATCATATTTGTACTGTAGATAGACTTTTAAACGAAAATTATGTTTATCTGTGTTTCAGTTAAATCAAGCGGATTTGTGTAAACTTGAAACTGCTTTATTACCTAAAAACGCATTAGAAATAAATAATTATGAATAAAACCTTTAGAAAGTGTAATAATATACTAAAAACATAACACTAAATAATAATTAAATAAATATTAATTATTTGAAATTATCATTCAAAGTTGAGTACTTTTCCTTTGACAAAATAAAGTTATGTTAAAAAAAACATTTTAGGAAGATGATTACTGATAACTATCAATAAATAGTCTGTTCTCTGATCAATTTTGAAAGTCTAAACGAAACGATTTGAGCTGAAATCTGAATGCATAGCAGAACACATAACTTATAAAAGAGTTACCACAGTGTGACAGCGTGTAATATCAAATTTCGAAATTATTAAAAAAAATATTTAGAGTGCACGTAAAAATCTTTAAAAATACCGAAAATATTTTTGTTTTCCCACTCTATTTGGCCGTGTACCCATATCTTTAATTTTCTTATTTTATTCGGAATCGTTTAAAAAGTGTTACAAAAACCGGCAACACAAAAATCATACGATACACATTATTCACAATTTTGTTAACTTACGAACAGTTAAAATTGTTGTGCTTTTCTCAACACTTACACAGGAATAACATTAATTACATTTTTTAGAATTTTTCAAGTGATCTTTTTCGAGTTATATCCTAAACTATGAGTGTTGCCGAGAGAAAACAAAACTAAGTCTCTATTCATAATTTTTAGATTCTTAAACGCAATACAAATTATTCCTATAAGCATAAATCATTCATAAAGTTCTTTTGTCATTCATTTCTCAATTTTTGTGTGCGAATTTTTATATTTTCGGAAATGTTACAAAGTGTAAATTTGATCTATATTTAAATTTCTAATGTCTAAACAAAAGAAACTAAAATTCTGTAACTTTGCTAACAACTACTTCAATGTAAGAGCCTTATCCCAGTATTATTGAGAAAAAAATCTATTAAATCATGAAAGTGGGTATAACGGCCTGACTTAAATTTCAAAATTTTTTGACAACTACCATTATATACCTCCGGTTTGAGATTTATATCCACATTTTCCTGGATATGCAGCTCTTAAAAGTTCCGTATGTGTCAACGTTTCCCCAGTATTGATACAGCCTTGCATTTCCGAATAGACTATACCTGCATCTTCACCTTCACCTGTGATGTGATGGACTTCCGTAATGTATGCAGCGTCCTAAAAAAAAGAACGATTTATTCTTTTACTAAAGTTCTGAAAGATTATCCCTTTAATTTATCCAAGGTTCATAATAAATTTGTATTATTTATCGTTTCATTTAAAAGTATATTGGAAACTTTTCTACGAAAAAAGAATCACCTTTAGGGTAGGATAGAGAATGTGTTCAAGATATATAGGCATCAAACTGAGAAATCCTTCAGAACCAGCTGTTTTCATAGTGTAAGCAGTGTGGTCGACTTCTGTCCATGCATTGGTACCAGATGCAAGACATCGGTTTGCTAATAAATCTAAAACACCCTTATATGGGTACTTTTCACTCCCTATGAAGATGAGATGCTCCAGAGTATGCGGCAATCCATCGTCATCAAAAGCTTCCGTTGCTGCAATAATATGTTTTTGTATCTTCTCTAATTTTTCTTTTTTGGTTTTCGATATTTTACTCTTGTTACTATCATGATATGAATAACTTAATCAGTTTTATATTACGATATCACAACCACCTTACACTGTACATTTTCTTTCTGATTTTGAAAATAGATTTTTTCTACATTATTTACGAACCAATATAAAAAAAATCGGCGAAGCCATTTTCGAGAAATTTCATTTTTTATATTTGTATTATTGAGAAAACGATATATAAATTTATTTTTCAAACTGATTCTATGAAAAGTCCTCTAAAATTTATAAGAACTTTGATCTGTTAAACAGAAAATGTTGATTCTGTTGAATTATTTGTCTTTTTTCGATAATACGAATATAAAAAATGACATTTCTCGAAAACGGTTCCACCTACTTTTTTTTTGTTGGTTCATAAATAATGTAGAAACAATCTATTTTCGAAATCAAAAACAAAGTTCGCAGTGCAAGCACCTTTTGGTTGAATCATGTTAAGGCCTACCGTGCAACTTATTTTCTCTTAATCTTTTTGTTTTTGGAAAAGGATTTTCCAACTCGAATTTTAAGAATTGTAGGATAATTAACAAAAAGTTGATCATTTTAAAAGATGAGATTTTCGAAAACAAATAAATTTTCAAACTGCCTGAAATATTTATTTTTTAATTAAGACTAACCCAAGAGAGTATGGAAATATGAAGAAATGTATTTGTGATGGATACGTATTTTACACGTTATTAAAGGTCGCGTGGCAGGACATGCAACTACGATAAAACAAGAAAATCTCAAAAATCTTTTAAATATATATATATATATATATATATATATATATATAGAACAGTTAAAAATATTTTAAAATATGAGGAAAAAAACTATTTTCACGATTTATTTGATTTTGACTTCAGCGTTTCAAAACATCCTCTCATTTTATAGTAGGATAAATATGGGAAACGTTGCCGGAAATTTTATAAAGAATATAACGCGCAAAAATAGTGATAATTATTAACTGTTATTTATAACTCGATTTTTAACCGTAATAATATGTTCGTAAGTATAAAATTAACGATTCTAGCATGCATTATGAATAAATTGTATAATTATTTTCTAGTTTTATCCTAAAAAAGCAATGCAGCGTGATTTTTAAAATTCTCAACTCTAAAATGTTGAACTCTCCTCTCGATTTTTATCTTTTTCAACTCAATATAAGTGATTTCTGTGAATATCAAATATTTAAAATTAGTGGTTTCCATTTCCCTTTCGGGGTAGGCGTAACTCACTCGGTGAGCTGCCATGGCCTTTAAAAATATGTTTTGAAATTTTTCCACCAAATATGTATCTTATTAGCCGTTTTACAGTTTTGCTAATTATTTTCCGTTAATTTAATGTAAAGGCTTCAGTAAACGTGACCTTAATCAACAATAATCGTAAAGCTGATTTTCTTGCTTATTATCCGTATTATATATAGTTTGAATTATTTGAAATTTCATTTGAATCGATGAAATGATAAAAATAAATGGGTTTTGTCATTAACTGTTACGTTTGACAAATTTTCTAGCAATTTATTTAAATTATAACCATAAATTTCATGATTATTGGACATCTATACCTCAATAGAGATGTTTAAAGTCCGATTTTTCCGGTGCATATTATAGTCACTCTCATTTTTAAAAGCGTCGAAAACAATTTTTGTAAAAATAGAACCACGTATATATACATATGTAAGTGAGAAACAAAAAAATACAAATGTCATTATTTTTTTTCCAACGAAATTGAGCAAAAGTTTAGACTTTTGGAACAAGCTCGCGGAAACAATTTTTTATCTGGTTTTCGGTTTTTAGAATTCTGTTAAACAAGTTTTATTTACCAAAATATGTAGTTTAGATATTAAAAAAAGATAATAATAAATTGTTTTTAATATGAAGGAGAATAGGAGGTTATGTTGACCTGCCATTTACTTACCGAGGCAAAAATAACCACAAACAAGTGGACCATCCACATCAGCAATAAACACTGTAATTCCGGTGTTGATTGACTTATATTTATGTACAAAAATCGAATCGTTGGATTTATACGAGCAAATTAACTCAAAACCGCTCATATTTCCAGCCGGAGAACTGTCGACCGGCGCCATGTTTACTAACTATATTTCTAATGCGGCGCCCACAGCCCTATTCGAGCCATTATTTGAACTTCAGTTTTCAATTTTTATATTACATATGATCTGAAACAGTAATAATTATCTGTCTTGTTTGAATTAGAAATTATTAGTGTTCACATGTGTCAATATTTGCTGACTGAAGAAATATAAAACAAAAATTATTTTATAAATGCAAATACTAAATATTGAACTTGAAATGAAAAACTTAGAAGCTTTCTCTCAGAATTTCAAGATTTTGCTCTAGAAAAAACGGAATTGCCAATAACATACAGATTTAAAGATATTGATTTTCAACTAAAATGATGAATCTTAAAAAAAAAATGTTCGACAAGAGTTCAACATTAAACCAAATAGTTTGATTTTCAACCACAGATATTATTTCTTAAACAGTAAGAATAATTTTCTGACAAAAATACAAATTATTATTTATTATTATTTATTTATTATTTATTATTATTCAACATTAAACCAAATAGTTTGATTGCCAACCACAGATATTATTTCTTAAACAGTAAGAATAATTTTCTGACAAAAATACAAATTATTATAAAAATACATCAATTTTTAATAAAATTGTTGAATTTTCAACTAAAAAAAAGGTTTCCAACAAAAATGGAATATTGAAATTTTCAGTCGAAAAAAATACTTAAAAAAATTAATTCGACCGGTTAAATTCAGCGAAACAGACGAATTGTCAACAAAGTAGTTGAATCTTCAACCAAATAGAAAAAATTGTAAAATAAAAGATTAATATTGTACCGAAAAAAAAACAAAGTTTAAACACAAAAGTTAAGTTTTCAAACAAGTAGTGGGATTCAATACAAAATTCTTGAATTTGTAAGCCAAATAGGGAATTTTCTATACAACAGTCGCATTCTCAACCCTAAAATGTAAATTTTCGACAAACAATTTAATCACAAAGAAATAGTTCTATTTCCACTAAAATTATTAATCTTCTAACAGACAGATTGATTTTCAACAAACCACATTAATTATCTGTCAAATAGTTCAATTTTTCAGTGAAATGTATTTAAATTTTCAACCAAATCGTTAAACTTTTTACCAAAATAGTTTAATTTGCAACCAGAAATATAAATTTTCAACAAAAAAATTCATTTTCATAACAATAGTTGAATTTAAAACTAAAACAATCGATTTACAATCAAAAATAGAATAGGTACATTTGGAAACAAATGAATTTGAAAAAAATATTTTTGAACAAAATAGTTCAATTATTAAGAAATAAAATGAATTTGGAAAAAAATAATTCTAATTATTTTGTTGAAAATTGAATTACTTTCTTAAAGAGTCATCTTTCTAATATAAAATTCATCTTTCGTGGTTAAAAATTGTTTTTCGTTGAAAATGTTTTAAATAGTGTTATTGTACTCTTAGTCTTCTTCTTTGGTTAAGAATTCTATTATTATATTGTTGGTTAAGAATTCACTTTGGTGAAAAATTCTACTATTTGATTGGAAATGAAACCATTTTTTTGAAGATGTCTTCTTTTTGGTTGAATTTGACTATTTCACATTCAAAATTAAAATATTGGTCAATATTATATTTTGCGCTGACAATTCATCTTTTAGATTAAAAATACGTCATTGTTGAAAGTTTTCAGTACTGTGTTAAAAAGTAATTCTATCTATTCAAGATTCATCTCCTTATTAAAGGAATATAATTTGCTGGAAATTTGTTTTTGTTGTCGTTAAAAAAAAAATGTTTTTCCGTGAGAATTGAACCGTTTGAATTTTTGAAAATTCGTCTTTTTGGTGGAACTCAACTTTTTTTGATTTAAAATTGAAAATTTGTAATCTTCTTGGGTTGGAATATCAACTGTACTATTTTTTATTAGCAATACATTTTTTTGCGTGCAAATTGAACAGCTTGCTTACATTTTTTTCTTACATTACTGAGAAATCTTTCTTGGTTGAAAATTTAAATTTGGTTCAAAAATCGTCTTCTTACTTTTCAAATTCACCTCTTAGTTAGTATACTCTTGGGAATCTGTTCCGTTAAAAATGCAACTATTTTAGCGAATATTCATAGTTTTTGGATTAAGTTTATTGTTTTTCATTTGAAATTGCAACCTTTTTTTGCTGTAAATATTTCAAGTATTACAGTTAACGTTCAAAATTCATTTTTTTGTTGAAAATTAAACTACTTGCTTGCAAGTTGAACTACTTTGTTAAAAATTACCTTTTTGATTAAAGGTTTATTTCTAGGTATGGAAATTTAATTTTTACTCACATTTATTATAATTTTAATTTAATTTTTTTAACTGAAATTGTTAACTACTTCCTTCAAAATTCGTCTTTATGGTGTGAAAATAATTTATTTTGCTGAAAAGCCGTTTTTTGGGTTATAATTTCTCTTCGTTGGTTGGAATTTCATCAAAATGGAACAGTTTGGCTATTAATTAATCTCTTTTTGGTGAAGATTCAACTATTTTATTACCAATTGGTAATTTTTGGATGAATTTTACTGTTTTTCATTTCAAATTAAAACATTTTTGGTTCAAACGTTTCACCTATTATACTTCTGCTAGAGAATTTATATGTTTTTGTTGAAAATGTAACTACTTTCTTTAAAATTACCTTTCGTTTGGAAAATTTATTTTTTCAGCTGATTTGGTTAAAAATTCATCTTTGTTGCTTGAAAATTCAACTATTTCGTTACAAAAACGTATTGTGCGAAAAATCATTATACGCCTGTAATGATTTTCCTACAATTTTTTCGTCATTATGGGAATTAAAAGAATTATAAGAATAAAAAAATCACGATAAAGTGATAAGAAATGCATTATCGAAACATCATTATATCATGATAATAATAATAATTATTATTTTCCAATGATACTTTTTCCCAAGGTTCCGGTTGAAAATTCATCTCCTTGGTCGAAAAGTCAAATATTTTGTTAAAAATTCATCTGGTTTGTTTGGAAATTAACTTCTTGGTGGAAAATTCATCTTTATGAATTTCCAAGTCAACAGTTTGCTGAAATATTCTACTTCTCAGCTTGAACACTCCATTATTTCTTTGAAAATTCATTTCTTTTGGTACAAAAACTTTTTTTGATTGGAAATTCAGCTATTTTGTTGAAAATGTGATACATTTCGACTTTAAATCTGTGGAATTCAAAGCGTTTCTACATAACGGGCTTGAATTCGCGTTAGAACATATCATACCCTCGGATTGTGCACAATATCCATTAAAAAGATAACGGGGACTTATTATAGCGTGGACCAAATGGTTCCTAGATTCCAGGCTATGAGAAACTGAAGGGCCTACTACTCTACTGTTCAAGGCAAGTGAATTTCTGTGGTGAGCAGGGGCTACGTGGTCGAGCTGACCTGTGAGCAAGCTCCTCTAATTTCTGATTCGTGAAATCGTTTTAGCCAGGAACACTTTGGTGCGCGGTACGGGTCTGTATTAAAATTACGTAACGGCTAAACTAAAGGAGATAGGGACATATTTCGTAACAATTTATTATGGAGAAGGAAACATGGAGTTCAACAACTTTTAGTTTGAAGATGGTTGAGGCTCACCGTACGACTTTGGTACTACGCTGCCTCAAATACTTGGCCGGGCGCGCTGTTTAGGTATAGTTTAGGTAGGGTTCGAATCCTCGGCGAGATCAATTTTTGAAAGCGCTTAAGAGTGCGATTATATGTGTAAGTAACCGTGTGTGCCAAGTGTGTATTGACGAATTATAAAAGATGAAGATGATATAACAATAATATCAAGAACAACAAATTTTTTCATTGAGATATCGTGTTTTGAATCGTCATAAACTGTCGCTTGGAATTTTGATTTCTTGTCTAAGAGACACTTCTTAAGTGGCAAATTCATTAAGTTGAGGTACTAGTATGTTGTTCCGATACTACATATGTTTATAGTAAGAAAATATCTTCTTGATGTGTGTCATAAATAATTTGTTCGAAGTAAACTATGTCCTGCATTTGAATACACCTCTATATGAAGTAATACAATAAAGTTGGAAAATAATCAAATGTGCTACTCCATCTGAGAATACATTTTCACAGATGAAGAAAATGCACACTTGTTTTAAGCATACGGTACTAAGTATTTTTTTAGTTATACCAAGTAAAATTTACTTGACTGAAGAAAAATTCGTTTTCCGCGTAATATACACGACAATGAATGTGATATGATTAAACCTCTTGTGATTAGCGCAGATTCTATTATAATTTTTAATTAATTATTAAATTAGTTTTACAAATGATGCTCACATAATAAATGAATCAAATCAAATAGATAAATGAAATTTCATGGGACTTTATTGGAATCCATGAAATTTAAAGTTTTTTCTTTTCAGAAACACGAAAATTGGAAAAAAGAAATATAAATACGAGGCAAAGAAATTTCTGACAAGACAATCATATTAGGGTTACCGCAAAACTTCATAAAAAATTTTCCTAATTTTTCCCAGACAATTTTTTTTTTTCCCTGACCATTGATATTCAAAGACCAGACTGCTAAACTTGTAATATGTTTAACCTCCAATCTTTTATAAACGGAATCCAACAGTTTGTAATGAAAATACAAATTTCCAAATTTATTCTGCCTGGCAGTTATTGAAAGTGATGGAAATTCCTAGACTTTTGTTACGTAATTTAAGTACAGTCCAGTACCGCGGTTCATACTGTTCCTGGCTCCCGATCGCCTTGTTCACGAATCGGTCTTCGCCTTATTCTCGCCTTGCTTGTCTGGCTTGCTTAGCTGCTGTCCCTGTTCACCACAGAAATTCGCTTGCCTTGAACAGTATACTAGTAGGCCCTGCAGTTTCTCATAGCCTGGAAGCCAGGGAACATTTGGTCCACGATAGTGATGGGATATCGAAAAAAAATATCGATATTTTAAATATCGATAAATCGGAAACTAAATATCGGAAAAATCGATATATCGGATAAAAAATATCGATATTATCGATATTTTCGATATTTTTTATTTTAAATATATAATTAATTATAATGAGTATAAACACATTATTATTAAAGAAAATGTATTAAAGCAACAAAGTGGTTTCATAAAATTTGTGTATCTTGATTCTTCTCTTCCAACCTTCCACAGAAAGTAAGTTTGTAGAAAAACAAAAATATCTTAGAATAACACATAGCGTTGCTATGTGTTGCATTGTAATTTGTTAACTTCTGCAACACAACCTTCGGAATTTGTTGCTTCGGTTTTAAATTCCATAGCTTTGGTTGATTTCTGCGAGTGTTTATTTGCCTAATTAAACAAAATAAATTGGGTTTAATGGTTGTAAGATAATCAATCGAAAGAAATTGTACCCTTGTTTTTTAAAAACAGTAACTATATTTTAAATAAGTCTCCTGCGTTAGGCAGCAGTAACTGCGTGGAAGTAATTCCATTGGAATGTAATGACTGTTTTCTTATGAAAAAAGGGTATTGTATATAAGGGGCTGTCCATAAACTAAGTTATCAATTTTAAAAAACCCCCCCCCCCCCTCCCCGAAAAGTAATGTAGCCCAAGAACTGTATAAAAACATAGGACAAAAAGTGATTTTTCACGAAAATAGGGTAATAATGCAGGACAAAATTCTTTCAAATAAAATTAATGTAAATACGATATTGAATGCAATATGAAACACTTTAAATTCGTAAGATTTTAATTTGAAATGTATATTTCATTTTCAACAAAATACATGAATTTTTAACCAAAAATAGAATAGTGAAATTTTCAGATAAAAAATATATGTTTAACAACACAAAAACAAATTTTTAACAAAAAAGTTAAATTTTCAACCAAAAAGATGAATTTTCTAGCAAAAAGATCAATGTTCTAGCAAAAAAACACATATTTTCAACAAAGTACATCAAATTTCAGCAAAATTGTTGAATTTTAAAACCAAAAGAAAGAATTACCTACAAAAAAGTTGAATTTTCATCCCGAAAATATGATTTTTTAACAAAAAAGTTCATTTTCCACCGAAAAGTCAAATTCTCATGAAAATAGTTTAATTTTTAACCAAATAGTTAAATTTAAATAAAAAATATGAATTAAAAAAAAACAGTTAATTTTCAACAGAACCAGATTAATTTAGAACCAAATAGATGCTTTTTTAATCTAAAAGGATGAATCTTCAACCAAGAAGATTAATTTTCGACCAAAAAAGACGAATTTTTATCAAAATACATGAATTTTCAACCAAAAAGATCAATTTTCAACCAAAAATGGAATATTTACATTGTTAGTTAAAAAAATTAATTCTCAACCAAAAAAATGCGAATTTTTCACAAAATACATGAATTTTCAACCAGAAAAGGTCAATTGTTAATAAAAAATATCAATTATTAACCAAACATGAAATAGTTGCAATATTAGATAAAAAAAATTATTTTTTGACCAAAAAAAAAGAATTCTCAACAAAATAGTTACATTTTCAAGTAAAGAGATGAATTTTCAACTAAAATGATGAATCTTTAGAAAAATGAATTTTCAGCAAAATATTTAAACCCAAAAGATGATTTTTTAACTCTGTCCTGAGACTTATATTATTTAGAAATATTCGCATTATACAGATTAGAAAGTATACAAAGGTAAATAATGAATGAAAAATATGTCTACTTACGATTTCTTGTATTTAGTTTTTGTTTGGGTTTTCACTCACTTTTCAACTAAAAAGCACATTCTGTCAAGTAACATAATAATGATGGGATATCGATATCGAAATTATGACAAAATATCGATATTGACTTTGATATATCGGTTTCTAAATATCGATATGAAATATCGATATATCGGACTCTGAATATCGATATTTTCGATATTTCGATATCGATATCCCATCACTAGTCCACGATAATAGGTCAATGTAATATTTTTCATGGATATTGTGCAGAATGTTCTCGTGAATCTGATGGTATGAGGTGTTTTCGCGAATTCATGAATTTTCCACCCAAAAAAGCATTTCTACCAAAAGAGACGAATTTTCGAAAAATGAATGAAGTCTGCAAGCTAAAAAGTAGAATATTTGAGCAAACTGTTAACTTTGAAATTCCGAAAGATGAATTTTGTACAAAAAAGTTAATTTTTAACCAAAACGGAGGAATTTTAACAAAACATTTTACTTTTCAACCAAAGAGATGAATTATCCAAAACCTTGCGAAAAAGTATCATCGGAAAATAATAATAATTATTATTAAGATATAATGATTTTTCGATAATGTATGTATGTATACCATTAAGCCATTTCCCTTTCAGGGTAGGCGTGACACTACCCGATTCGGGTAGTGTTTCTAGGTGGATAGTTTTCTTGTAGTTATAAATAACTACAAGTGTGGGCTCACCACACCCACGATGTGCCAACAGCACTCAGTATTCTTGAATGGTCACCCATCCAAGTACTAACCGCGTTCAACGCTGCTTAACTTCAGTGATCTGACGAGAACTGGGTTTTTCAGCGTGGTATGGCCGTTGGCCTGATAATGAATTTCCCATAATTTGTTCGCGATTATAGAAATAAGTATATGGGCGAGTATAGGAAAAGTAAGTATAAAGAAAAGAATTCTAAAAATGAATAATGTCAAAATATTATGCGATTTTGTTATTCCTATAATTCCTATTATGGCGATACAATTAAAGGAAATTCATCGTAGGAAAATCATTGTAGGCGTCCAATGATTTTTCATGCAATACTTTTTCGTAACTCAATAGTCAAATTTTCACCCTACGAAGATGAATTCTCGGATGAATTTTTACCCCTACAGTACAACTTTCAGTTGAAAGAATTAATTTAAAAAAAAAAAGATGAAATTAATTTCCAACCAAAGAAATAAAGGTTAGCAAGCGTAGGAAAATTTCCAACAAAATAGTTAAAATTTCAACTAACATATATGAATTCTGAAGGATAAATTTAATACTTGAAATATTTAAACTACAAATGTTTTAATTTGAAATAAAGAGCAGTACAATTCAGCCAATAAGGACCAATGTTAACAAAATGATTGATTCTTCAACAAAAATAGATTAAACGTTAACCAAACAGTTCCATTTTTGATCAAAAAGATGAAATTTGTTAAAGAAGACAAATTTGAACCCAAAAAACAAATTTTGAAATTATTTTTAAACCGTGCAGATGAATTTTTCAGGAAGTAGTTCAGCTGTCAACCACGTAGCGAAATCTGTAACTATCAAACCCAGTTAAAGTAAACCAAACAAGACAAAGAGGGACCCCAAAATCCGCACCTTTTTTGTGCCCAACGTAGTTTTTGAAGGAAAGAACATAAATTGACGCAACAAAGCTCAAAATAATCGCCAATGCATTCTGTAACCGGGTTTGTCATTAGTTTATCCTTTCAACCCCTTTGAACACTGGAAAATTGAAAAACGACCCCTAATTGGGTTATCGGTCATGAAGTACTTTCCGCCCCCTGATAGGGGTAGTTTTTCGGTTTTTAAGGTTTGAAATGGTGCTAAGTAAGTAGAATTAACGTAGTTATCATACACGTAGACTAATTGATTTTATCTATGGACAAAAATAATAATTCAAAAATATTTTATACACGTTCTTGTTTATGACGTATTGTTAAAAGGGGCTGGAAGGGTAAACTAATGACAAACCCGGTTACAGCAAGCATTGACCATTATTTTGAGCTTCGTTGAGTCAATTTATGTTCTTTCCTTCAAAAACTACGTTGGGCGCAAAAAAGGGGCGGATTTTCGGCTTATTTTGGGGTCCCTCTTTTCGACAACCTAGATAGCACAAGAGTTTGCGGCAAGTTTGCCTAAACCTTGCGATGCAAGGTTCGGAAGCTTGCATTGCAAGGTTCAGGCAAGCTTCCAGTAAACTTGAGGGCAAGACTTGCATCGTAAAGTTTGAGGGAAGCTTGCAAGACAAGCTTGAGCGAAACTTGCATCGCAACATTTAGGCAAAGTTCAGGGAGCTCTCTATTATACTGCCGTACAAACTAAAAAGATACATAAGTCCAATCTCATTCGAACTGAGAAAATCGAGAAAAACTGTTTGCCTAAAGCACTCTAATATCGAATAAAATTTTGAATAATCCAGATACACTATTTGGGTAAAAATAATGTGCTCTTTCATATTTTGCAATAAAAAATTGATTTTTTAAACAATTTCTATTAGAAAATGGACTTGGGATTTTTTACTAGTCGCGGAAAGTCAAAAATACAAGGCAAAAAGAACACAAAATCACTTGCGGACGGTGCCTTTATCGAAGAGCTCGAGCACGGCCTCAAAATACAACAACAAAGCACACGTAAGGGACGTAAGGATGAAGAAAGCACAGGAGAAAAACTTCTGCGAACAGCTCCTCGACAAGAGGATGCACGGCATCTTCCACAGAAATGTGGAAGATCAGTCGATGTCGTATGAGCTAACGTTTGCTTTCCTTAGATCACCCGGATTGAAGTCGGGCACGGAGGGCTTCATTTTAGCATTTCAAGACGGTGTCATTTCCACTCTAGCATACCATCGCCACATTTTGAGCCAAGACATTCCCGATGATAGCTGCAGAGCCTGCCAAGCACACCCCGAGCATCTAGGATACATACTATCTAGTTGTCCAACTTATGCGGGAACGACCTACATCCAAAGGCACAATGCGGCACTAAGAGTGCTTTATTACCATCTCTTTCACTCTTACGACATTAGCCCAAATACCTCTCCGCTAAACGCTCCTAGAGAAATAGAGTCAATTGTCGAAAATGAGGACTGCCGCATATACTGGAACTTCATATTCTCGACAATTGTTTCTGTTGCGCACTCGAGGCCTGACATAGCTCTCCTGGACTTCGAGAAACGAACCATGTTCGTTATCGAATTTTCAGCACCAGCTGACAAAAACGTCACAGCCAAGGAGAAAGAAAAGAAAGAGAGGTATAAAGACCTTATAAGGGAGTTGCGACGGTTATACCCGGAATATTCTGTTAAGCTAATCGTCTTGATCATCGGCGCCCTTGGAGGTGCCAAGGTTTCACTGGTTAATAGCCTGAAAAGCATTCCTGCGTGTCAAGAAAATGCTAAGACACTTGCGGGGAAAATGCAGAAGGCGGTCGTCCTTGAGTCGCTCCGTGTCCTCAGGGTGCACCAGACTTTTGCCGGATCATCGTTTTGAATTCGCGCAGACTGTAACCACCTATCTCACGGTCGTCAGACGTGGTTACAGCTGAAATTTTACCGCTATTTCGCTGGGAGCGGGTGCAATTTTTCAGGTTAGCACCCGCTCCCGGCGAAATCCTGCGGTTGACCCTATGACAAACTTTCAACTATATATACAATAAAATAAGGCTAATTTCACTGTTCTCATTGAAGTCTCATTATAAGCACAACGATATTTAAATTCTGGTTTTTTACTGGCCTTCTAATTTGCTAATTATCAAAATTTTCGGGACAGTGAAATTAGCCTTATTATATATATATATATATATATATATATATATATATATATATATATAGATATAGTTTTCGGGTTCGGTTTTGATTCCTTGGGAATCGAACCTAAAGGCCTATGATAAAGCCACCGAACGCGTTCTGGGGTTGCGGATAGAGGGTCCCTGTGCCAAGGGTTTCTGCTAAATATGGTTAGAATAATTAATAAGCAGTCGCGGACAATTGTCCAGGGATGGTCCCAAAGGCATAACCCCTAAGCGGAGGCATAACAACCGTGCCGAAAGCTGAATGTCACCTGGGTGAGGTGTCTCAAACGGTGACTTTGGGATACCGGGCGACCTCTCAGAGTATGCAGCCTTATCCTTTCACGCGGGGCTCTACAAGGGCGGACGGACCCTTTTCCCTAGCTGCTCGTGGGAAGAACAATGCCAACACCAAACATAGTTGTAGTAAGTGCGGTTCAAAACAATCGAACGTGCAGGGCTCTCGACAATGGGTCGGACAACAATTCCGACTATCCTAGAGTTGGGGGAGCCAATGAAGACGGAGTCAATGCGATGGTGGACGGATCGACCCACAGACGACCTGCTGGAGTGCTATGATACCAGAATGGCCCCTGAACGTAAAGGTTACATAGCGCGACTGCATACTCTGTGGTGCGAGAAACACCCAGAGCTCTTGCATTTTTCGCATAAACGTCTGCGACAACGTGTCGAGGAACTCCGAAAAAGGGGTTATATAAGCGGAACGCCTACTCAACTGCTCCCAGAACAAGTCGACAACAAAAAAAGAGGCGACACTAAGACCAACCGCGAACAGGGACCCAATAGAGGAAGCGTGATGCTTCAGGACCCGGAGAAACATCGACATTCAGTTTTCTCTCAAGCCCAAAGATCTGGCTGAACTGGATGACGAGCTTCGTGGAGATTTTTCCGAAGAATCCGACCTCTGGAACAGGGCAGTACGCGTCCCGCATTCAGTGTGTGATTGACTACGTAACATCTGGCATGACACACTCAACAAGTCAAAGCTACTGACTACCAGGCAGCATCTCGTTGACAGAATACGAGTACTATCTAACGCTAGGAGAATTCTAGAGCGGAGAGAGAGGTGGGTCAGAGAAAATCAACAGTTTTCGTCTGACCCATCTCGACTCTTCCTAGACCCTCCAGTTACTGTCGTCCACCCGTCTATACCAGATGAGGTCGAGGCATTTTGGAAAGAAGTCTACTAGAGTGGTCCAAAAAAAGCGACTGTTTAAATGTTCATGGGCGCGTGGAAATTCCTATAGCCTAGGAAAAATCAGAATATGCCTATTTTTTTGTTTTGTTGTAGAGTCATTTTTCAGCTTGCTAAAAGCAATTGTTCCTCTTATGGAGTTTAACATGTAAAAATACAACTTTTTTTTCAAGTTCAATTTTTCATAAGAAGTTATGAAACAATTTATTCAATGTTGGAGTTATTTGTTCTCCGAGATTTCAAGATGGATTTAGTCAACTTTTCATATTTCAGAAATATTATGTAACAATTCTACAACGAGGAGAAATCTACGAGAATTTCAATATTTGCAGAATTTGGTGAACGCTTTGCACGCTTTGTTGAAGTTTGTGTGGAGTGAAATTTTTACAGAGTATACTTTGAACCCCTCAGAATAAATTTGGAAAAGAACAACTGAAATGGTCAAAGCTTTATATTAAACAAAGGAGTTTGAAAAATAGGTAAAAACTGATAATTTAACTATAGGTTCACCCGTAGGCTATACAGGTGAAGCGTTTATAGCGACTGTCATAAACGGCTAAGTCGAACCTATTCTATTGGAAATTCGAAATACAAATTGACCCTAAAGAGAGTGGCAGAACTCGGCAAACCAGGTAAAGGCACGAACACGCCATAAAATCATAAATAACTCATAACCAAGCCAAGCAGGTGAATCCTTAGAGTGGACTCACAGTTTTATCACTTTTACATTACATTAACAAAAATTTTTAAAACATTTTAGCAAGCTGAAAAATGACTCTACAACGAAACAAAAAAATAGGCATATTCTGATTTTTCCTAGGCTATACGAATTTCCACGCGCCCATGAACATTTAAACAGACGCTTTTTTTGGACCACTCTAAAGTCTACGAAGTCCAGCATCCACTAAAAGAAAACTCAAAGAATATAAATAGCTTCAAGGAGCTGTGCAGTGCCCTCATAACACCTGAGGAGGAATGCCCACCTATCACTACCGAGGAGGTGAAAAACGTATTAAGAGGCATGAAGAACTATTCCGCTCTGGGACCAGATGGTATCAAGACCTTCTGGTGGAAGAAGTTTCCTTCAACCCACCAGCATCTGGCCCGCATTTTCAACACATATCTAAAGTCGGAAGAGCCTATTCCGGAGTGGTTGGTGGAAGGGCGCACAGTGCTCCTGCCGAAGACGGGCAACTTAGCTGACCCTAAGAATTACAGGCCAATAACTTTTCTGAACACACTGTATAAGATCTTCACAGCTATCCTCAATGATAGGATTGTTCGGACAGTTGGACTTGTGTGGCGAGAGACCTACGAACAACACGGCTCAAAGAAAGGCGTAGCAGGATGTCGGGAGAACCTGCTCATCGATAGATGTGTCTGTAAAGACGCAGCATCCTATCAGCGTTACCTATCGATGGCCTGGATTGATTACCGGAAAGCTTTCGATTCAACCTCCCATAGACTTATCATCTGTCTGTTGGAAACCTTAAAGGTTCACAGTAAAAACGAATACTTAAATTTATATTCGACTTACATAGTTTCAAATTTGACCTGAAGTAAGGAAGTAACTAAATTTAAGTATACATACGATCTTGAATGAAGCACTTACTCATCTTAAGTAAGAAATAAGCATTTCTCGACTTAAATAAAATAAACTATGCACCTAACTTTCAATATACAGTTCTGAAAGTAAGTTAAAAACAACCTGAAATAACATGTAAGGCTTTCGTTACACAAAATTAAGAAGTATGCCTTACTGAATTTCAGGTTGACTCTGCCTTAATCGCGCTGGGATATGCACGAAGCGGTCTTCTTATTCTGCTCCGTTTCTATAATCCAGTCCGCGTTTCAAGTGACACTTTGTCGTCAGTCTCTAAAATTCTCGAACACAATCGGAATTGTATTTGTATCTTGAATTGTATTCAGTTAAAAAGTCACACGTGAACTGTCTATTAACTGTTTTTCAAAGTCGAAACTGCATTTACTGCTGATACGTTTAGTGTAAAGTTAGATTTTTAAGGAACGCACATTGTTCTTTGTCCAGATTGTCATCGAAAAGTATGATTGTATAGTGGTGTTCACATAAATAAGAAAGTGAGTTTTCGAGATTCTTGGTGCAGACAAAGTGTTCTACTTGTGAATTTATAGAAAATCCAAAAGGATTTTAGAATGATTATGTTTATAGTTTATGTGATTTCAGGCTAGGGCTCACGGGTCACAGAATGGGGGGGGGGGTGAGGCGATGCATAATTTCAGTATAAATATGCGACTTACTTTCAGCAAGAAGAGTCCTTAATCCAATGTGATCTCAACCTTACACTACCTTTTCGGTATAAATATAGTCTTAATTTCAGGTCTTTACTACCTGAATTTCAGGTCTTTACTACCTTAATTTTAGGTCTTTACTGCCTGAATTTCAGTCTTTTTGTTTGCTTACTTCAATGATTAAAACAAATTCTTAATTTCAAGGTTCATGTGCTTCTTTTTGTTACACCTTAGAATAATTCCAATTTTCGACTTAAATTAAATGTTTGTTTTTTCTGTGTTCATCCACACATCGTGAGGTGCAGAGAGAGATTAATGCCTGGAAATCGAAAGCATAAGGTCACTCATGTATTTTACATGGATGATGTAAAGATCTATGCTAAAAATAAAGAGAAACTACATCTAGCTCTGGACATTGTCAAAGAATACACTCAAGAGATTGGAATGGAGTTCGGGTTAGAGAAATGCAACAAGGTTTATTTGAAGAAAGGAAAACTTAATGGCATCCCCGAAGAGCCTGAGCTCGTCGACATAAGCGCTATACGACACCTTGGCCCTGGAGAGACCTATACATACCTGGGCGTGCCACAGAGGCTGAAATTTTACCGCGATTTCGCTGGGAGCGGGTGCAATTTTTCAGATTAGCACCCGCTCCTGGCGAAATCCTGCAGTGGTCCTTATGACAAACTTTTAACTAACTATATATATATATATATATATATATATATATATATACCCGGCAAAAAAGAAAGAATTGAGACGGATTGGGGCGAATTAACATTTTTGTAATGCGCGTGAATCCTATATTCTGATTCGTTCAAACGCACTGAGACGCATTGAGATGAATTGAGACAGCGCAAATTGAATGCGTGTGTATTCATATGAATGCGTAGTCAAGGTCAATTAGAAAAAAATTAATAAAAAGTGCTTGCGTCGAGACTTGAAACAGCGATCCCTCGGGTATCAGTCCAGAGTACCCGCCACTGAGCTACGAGACAATTTACTAAACATTCACAATAAATTCTATATGCCTCGCACGTTGGTTTTCCTGTTACGGATTAAATTGTATAAATCAACACTTGCTGAAATTCGCCGTGACGCATTGGGGCGAATTCAAGTTGTTTCTTTACTCTCACGAATTCAGACGCATTGACCAATGTTGAAGCGTTTGCGTGCTGACGCATTGAAGTGTATTCGCTGACTTTAGACTTTTGCACCGTATTTGTACGGATAGAAAGATTCAAAATTGGAATACAGTCTTCACGAATTTACACGCATTGACACATAGGTCCAATGCGTCATTGTCGCAAAGCGGGATTTACAGGGTGTCTTAGCCTTTTCAATTCAATTCTTATCAATATTTTTTTTTGCTGGGTATATACCAACCAATAATTAACAAGCAGTCGCGGACAATTGTCCAGGGATGGTCCCGAAGGAATAACCCCTAAGCGGAGGTGTAACAACCGTGCCGAAAGCTGAATGGCACCTGGGTAAGGTGTCTTAAACGGTGACTCTGGGATACCGGGCGACCTCTCAGAGTATCAGCCTTATCCTTGCACGCGGGGCTCTACAAGGATGGACGAACCCTTTCCCTAGCTGCCCGTGGGAACAACAATGAGACCACCAAGAAACCAAAATGTTGTAGATGCGGTTCAAAACGATCGAACGCGCAGAACACCAGACAATGGGTCGGCAAACAATGCCGATCATCCTAGAGTTCGGGGTGCTGAAAATAATTTAGATGGAAACACGACGACGAACCGGCGAAACGCCCACATTGACTGGACGGATCAACTTAGGGATGACGTGCTTGACTGCTACGATGCCAGCATTATCCCTGTTCGCGGAGGCTTTAAGGCGCGTATGCACACTCTGTGGTGCCAGAAACGCCCAGAGCTGAAGCACGTTTCGCATCAGTCTTTGCGAAATCTGGCAGACTACCTCCGGAAAAATGGATATGTACGCGGAGCGCTTCCCCAACCGCTGCTTGAAACTGCAGACGGAGATGAGGAAGCGGCATTAAGACCAACTGCAGAAAGCAGGCACCTTCTGAGAGATGATCGCGATTTCAGTACAAGGAGGAACATTACCGTGCAAGTTCCTCCTAAGCCCCAAGATCTGGCTGAAATGGATGCCTCGCTTCGTGAAGAGATCTCGCAAGAGTCCGACCTCTGGACCATCAATTGCTCAGTTTATGGTGCTGCGAGAGCTTTGGCTGATTCAAATCGAAGGCTAAAACCGACGATGGATCAAAAGACCAAAAGACGCCTGCATCAACTGAACAAGAAGATTGGATGGGCAAGACAGAATGCGTCCCGTAACATCTGGTTGACCGTTCACGGAAAGGGTTAGAAAGTTCGCCCAAGAAATAAGAATCTTGAATCACACACTAAACAAGTCAAAGCTGCTGACAATCAAGCAGCATATTGTTGACAAAATACGGCTGTTATCTGACGCAAGGAGGAGAATACAGAAGAAGGAGAGATGGATCAGGGAGTATCAACAGTTTCTCGCTGACCCATCGCGCCTCTTCCTCGATCTACCTGTTTCTGTAAAAATCCACCCAAGCCCAAGGAGGTAGAGACTTTTTGGAGAGAGGTGTACAAGATCCCGAAAACACTAGAGTTGAAAGAAGATACTGACAATATCATCCGCTTCAAGGAGTTTTGCGACAAACTCCTACAATCTGAGGAGGAATGTCCATCAATCACTGCCGAAGAGGTGAAAAAAGCACTTAGAGGCACGAAGAACTTTTCCGCTGCTGGACCAGATCGTATCAAGAACTTTTGGTGGAAGAAGTTTACTTCTACACACCAACATTTGGCTTGCATATTCACCTCATATTTAAAGTCGGAGACGCCAATTCCGCAGTGGCTGGTGTTAGGACGCACTATACTCCTACCGAAAAAAGGCAACTTGTTCGACCCAGAGAATTAGAGGCAAATAACTTGTTTTATCACGCTGTACAAGACCTTTACAGCTGTCCTAAACAACAGCATTGTTCGACGAATTGAGTCTGTATGGCGAGAGATGTACGAACAGCGTGGCTCGAAAAAAGGTGTAGCAGGCTGTCGAGAGAACCTGCTGATTGACAGGTGTGTCTGTAAAGACGCTGCAGCCCATCAGCGCGCCCTGTCAATGGCCTGGATTGACTACCGGAAAGCTTTCGATTCAACCTCTCATAAACTTATCATCTGTCTGTTGGAAAGCTTGAAGGTACATCCACACATAGTAAGATGCATAGAGATATTGATGCCTCTTCGGAAAACTAGATTTACTATCTCATTTAGAAATTATCGTGTGACAACGAACAACGTCACCTTCCAGAGGGGCGTCTTTGAAGGTGATACCATGAGCCCTTTGCTTTTTTGCATCACACTTTTGCCTTTATCTCTCGCACTACGAAATTCCCCTGGATACCTCTGTGGCGACACTAATCAGCGCGAGTATAAGGTCACTCATGTATTTTATATGGATGACCTGAAGATCTATACCTCTGGTAAAAGCAAACTTCAAACTGCTATAAATATCGTCAAGAACTACACAGGAGAGATTGGGATGGACTTTGGTTTGGACAAGTGTGCCAAAATTAATCTGAAGAACGGAAAGATTACTGGCGTTCCCCCTGGCGGACCGAACGAACTGAACGGATACGCTACAGCGTATCCTTATAGTATCCACATCGTATCCTCTCCGTATCATGCAAGAAAAACTCATTAAAAAAGAACGATTAACATTTCACTTGTTGAAATTCGGATTCTACGTGAAATTTTGAGTTAAAAGGTCACAGAGTAATCGCAATAGTTTTTCTTGCAACATTAAAAACTTTTAAAAAATATAATACTTATCGATGACGTGCGCTGAAGGCGACTTCAAACGCATCGTCGACGGATAACGCCTATTAACCTTTTTAATTTCTTCAGGGGAAGTGAGATCAATGTCTTCTACATTAATTCTTTGGTTGGCTATTTCGTGCCACCTAGCAATGGCAAGATCCTCAATAGTAGTGTCTCCCATGTCAGATGTCATCCAATGGACTTTTTCATAATGTGTCGCTAATAAGTTGGACTTATCAGGGTCACCATGAACAAGCCCGTTCTCATCCCTCAAGGCGGGTATGAGTTGCATACTATTTTTTAAAAAGCATTTAGTCATTTTCCATATAGAATTATCTTTAGGGTTAAGGGTATCAAGCTTGTTATTCCAGTTTTTATTATTGTGTTTTGCAATCTTCCTATTGATAGTATTTGTGAGTCTATTTTTAATTTTACGAATTTCATCGCTATAGGTTCTTTGACACATATTTCTTAATTGGTTTCTAGTTTTAATCAAATCTTTAATTTCAGAAGGCAGGATATAGATTGCTTCACCACTACACCCCTTAGTAAATGGAATAGATTCTACCATCGCATGTTTGACTGCTACCATTAAGGTGCCAATGCTATCATCCAATTCTGACTCAGAATTTATGTTTTTATTAATAGCGAGATTTTTATTAACAGAGTCCCTAAACCTATCCCACTTAACCTGTTTATAATTGAGAAATTTTTGCTCTCGACAGATGATTTTGACGGAGTTAGTCAACATAATTATGACGGGGAGATGATCAGAGTTAAGTTCATCCAGTATCTCTAGTTCAATATCACATTTAATATTCCTAGTTAAGCCTATATCAACCGTACTAGGGGTGCCTTTATTATAGGGATATAAAGTATGGCCATTAGGATCAAGAATCTTGTACATTTTATTAACAGCAAAATCCAGAATTATCTTTCCGTTAGCATTATTATTGTTACAGTTCCAAAAAGTATTTTTTGCATTTAAATCACCATAAATAAGTAGTTTTTTCACTAATTTATTCAAGAGAGAGAGAGATCATTATTAGAAATTTTTGCCTGGGGTGGATTGTAAACTGAAACGATTATTAACCCATTTTTAAGTTTAATAGCTACGGCTTCAAGGCTGCTAGTGTTTATTAACACTTCATGATACTGGATCACACTTTTGACAATGATCATAACCCCGACCCCCACGGTATTATCGCTTCTTTCTTTTCGGATAGATTCATACCCAGAGAGTTTAAATTTGACATCACGTTTTAATTTTGTTTCATTTAAGAGCATTATGTCAATTTTATTTTCAACGATAAATTGTTTAAGTTCGCTTTGGTTTCCACGCAAGCCATTGGCGTTCCAGTGCGCCATGATTTAGTCTTCTAACTTCAGTCATTAGATCTTGAAGATCTTCAAGTTCTTGTCCCTGATGCCTTCTCTCAGTATCACGTCGATTCTGCCTTGTATTCCACGCTGTAGCTGGCTCAGGAACCTGTCTTCTGACAGTAGGGAGCACCGGAAAGTTGTTTTTTGTGAGGACAGGAATATTGGTCCTCTGGGGTTGTCTCTCGTACACAGGCTTACGTCTGGATTCCACCTTGGCCAGGTGTTTGAGATATGTAGGGCACTTAGAGTAGTTCGCCGGATGCAGCCCTGCGCAGTTTGCGCATTTGGGAGGGATTTCCTTAGTCTTCTTGCATGTAATTGTTAGATGTTCCTCATCGCACTTGACGCATCTGGGCGTGTTTCTGCAGTAGGTGGTCCCATGTCCAAATCGCTGACATCGATGACACTGGGTTATCCTTCTCCTGTTTCTGTACCGTTCCCAGTGTACTCGAACATAACACAGGTAGCGGATATCTTTGACTTTCTTGAGATCCGTATTGTGCGGAAAGTCTATTAAGTAGATAGGTTGATCTGTGGGAAGCTCGCCTTTAGTCTTAGTCTTCAGGATTGTAATTTTGTGACATTTAACTCCCTGTCGGTCCAAGTCATCCTCAAGTTCTTTGTTTGGTATGTTGGGGAGTCCCTTCAGCACCATTCTCTTCGTCTTCATTTCCTTTGTCGGATATGTATGATAATCACAGTTTGCTATATTCAATTCCTTTATGAGTGTGGAGTAATCTTCCTCGTTCTCCGCATAAATGGTCAAACTTTTCGGAGAATAGTGTAGTTTAGGGTCGCCTTTTATGAAGGATTTTAGAGTGGTGAAAAATCCTGAGTAATCATCAAGTTCATGAGAGATGATTATGGGTGGCATCTTCTTCTGCTTTCCAGATGTTGGGTTAACCTTGTCTTCCTGCACATCCTGATTCTCCTCCATTTTTTCATCCTGATTAGGTTAAGTCTTGTTGCACTCCTCACTGTTCTGTACAACTGCATAACGATTACTCAGAGGCACGGCTGTTGGCTATTCAGACTCATTCCTAGGTCTTTTAACAGGCCTAAAGCCCCACTTGTCAGGCATTTTAAAACCCTGTTTCCACTCGCGTAAATGCGAGGGACATTGCACTACACTATCACTATAATGCACTTTTATTTAGTCCAAGCTTTTCACTTAACAATGACGCGCGCCACCCGCCTTCGTCTAGAATTTCATCACTACGAGGATGCCCGTTTTCTTAAAATGTCCGTTTGTAGTCAATAGATCACAATAGCACATTCACAAGCATTCTATAGGGAGATCATGTTTTTGGACAAAAAATCCCTCGTTAAAATAAATTTAGAGGCCCTGAAAAGGGCTGATTGTTATTTGGAAAAAATAATCACAATATGATCATATGCAGTCATATCATCACAAGCCTATCACAAATGGAATCACAATCTCAATCACAATCGGAATCTGTAATCATGATCCGGAATCGGAATCGGGTTATGTTGTTCTTATATATGTATTCTCTACGATGCCTGTGATTGGCCAGAGCACCCCATGGTGGGGACTGGTCGAACTTGATTGGCCAGTCAAGTCCTTTTTAAAACTACAATGTTCACGAAACGTCGGCAACAAAGAACCAAAAGACGTGCGCTCCAGGCGCACTCAAACTCGCCAGCTGCGCGCGACGAGAATATGCCGCGCAGCGGGCAGATTTTTCTGAACTTAATTTAGTGCAAAAAGTATATATATATATATATACCATTAAACCATTTCCCTTTCAGGGTAGGCGTGACACTACCCGATTCGGGTAGTGTTTCTAGGTTTTTCTTGTAGTTATAAATAACTACAAGTGTGGGCTCACCACACCCACGATGTGCCAACAGCACTCATGTCAGTATTCTTGAATGGTCACCCATCCAAGTACTAACCGCGTCCAACGCTGCTTAACTTCAGTGATCTGACGAGAACTGGGTTTTTCAGCGTGGTATGGCCGTTGGCGAACAAAAAGTATAATGGAATTTAACCAAAATTGAAGTGCTAAAATCACTCTTAAAAATTTTAACAATGGACCTCGCTATTAATTCTTTATTTTCTGTAAAATTTATGATTCATTCTTTAATAAAACTGAAGTTATTTCAGCTTCATAAGGAATTTGTATTGCTCATAATAATGAGTAAAAAAAAGTTAATACAATCCGTTTTTGGAAAAAAACATTGCAACATGTTAATGTTTTTTCAGAAATCTACAAAATAGGGGTTCACTTTTTCACAAAAAGGTACAAAATTCGGCCCTCAATCCAATTTTAGATTAGTGTCACTTTCGGATTGTCAATTTTGACATCCATTTTCTCGAAACTGGATAACCTTTTTTTTGTCTTTTGAAAAACTTTCGGAAAATTCCCATTTTGTTGGTTATCTAGATCTGTTACATTGGGCCCTATACAATAAGAACCCATATGATCAAATAAGACACGAAATAGGATAGAAACCTATACCCATATGATCCATATTTGTTCCTATACAGGGCCCCATGTGGAGATTTGGAGATCTGTTTAACTTTTGTTTTTTAGAGATTCGCACACTTCAAAAAATCTCACATGAGGAATGTGTTTAACCACATACCCCCTCCCCCCATGTAAGACAGAATCATATAAAAATCGTTGACCTACCCCCACACCCAAAAAAGTATGTAATTTATACACGGCCCCTATGTAAAAATGACTCATTTATTTTATTTTTCAAAATTTATTTATATCTTTTGTGAAAAAAACTGTTTTGAAGTCGATCCTTATAATGATAGGAAACTTAATCCCCTAAAATGAACTCAATATGAACGGGGACAGTGCAACCATATGGTTTTCTGGCCACGGCCTTTGTACATTCTTCTATAGTACATATGCATATAAAAAATGTGTTGAAAAAGCGCGCATTCACATACGCATATTGTATACATATGACCCCATTGCTACCATTTAAAAAACACCAATTTCGAGATGTTGATTTTGTACATAATTTTACTTTAATTTCTCAGAAAGTAAACAACTAAAACAAAGAGCGTATATGTGTGAAACCACCCTCGCAATTTATCCAACATTTTTGTTATTGAAAATAGCATGCAAGTGCGGACCTCGCCCGTCTGTCTTAGGCAGAAAAAATAATTTTTTAAACAATTACTAGAATTACATTGTTATAAAGTATTGTGTCATTATTATAAATAAATATATCAGTGCGAAAACACTTTCAAGCACATTAGTATATTCTTAAATAAAGTACAACCAGGAGTTTTCTAATTACTGCGAAAATATAATTATTTAAACAAATACAATGTTAATAATAATTTTCCACGTTTTTAATTGTTTAACGTTCAAGAATGTAAATTAACACTATACTATAAAAAAAGATAACATCATTATTAATTCCAATCACTCATAGCCAACAATTAATAAATTAACAATTGTTTTCATCCCCTCCACGCTCGCTGCATACCAAAAAAGAATGTGCATTGTGCATATAGATTTGAAATATGGAAAATTTATTTTAAAAATACTAATAGTCCTATCGGAAAACTAATGGTATCGTGGGATTTGTCTCAACCATGTCTACGAGTTTTTTAAATTACGCAAAAGAATAATTTTTTGAACAATTACAGTGTTTATTAAATGAAGACATTTTTAAACAATTACAATTTCTCAAAAATTTAGAATTGTTTTAAACGATAGTGCAACAACAATAAACGGTGTATCACAACAGCGTTCTCCGAAGACCATGGAATAAAAGTAATTTTTAAATAGTGTGAAAAATTACTTATTTTATTCCATGGTCTTCAGGGAACGTTGTGCAGTTGTAATTTATATTTTATTGTTGTTGAATCATTGTTAAACAAAATTCTAAATAAAACTCCTAGAGATATGGCTAAGATGAATACAACGATGCCCTCAATTTTTCGATAGGACTATGAGTTTAAAAAAAAAAAATTTCCAAATCAGAAATCTATATTATGCAGATTCTTTTGTAGCGCGGAGTTGACGTGGAGAGGATGAAAACAATATTAATTTATTAATTGTTGACTATGAGTAGTTGGTTGGAGTTGGCAATGATGTTATCTTTTTTCAGTTGTTCGCATACTCCACGGAATAGGCCTGCCATTGGTGACTGGATTAAAATATCCTACTCAAATTAACATTATATTTGTTTAAATAATATTTTGTTCGTAGTGATTAAAAAAATGATGAGGGTATTTTATTCAAGAATCTAATAATGTACTTG
Organism: Andricus curvator; assembly: GCA_932195095.1. Classification (NCBI taxonomy): domain Eukaryota; kingdom Metazoa; phylum Arthropoda; class Insecta; order Hymenoptera; family Cynipidae; genus Andricus; species Andricus curvator. The sequence goes on from CAKNYM010047877.1 coordinate 51,305, forward strand.
GGAAAGTGTTTTCTGACAGATATATTCATTTATAATAATGGTCCAATACTTTATAACAATGTAATTGTTTAAAAAATAATGTTGTCATCATCATTCGAAAAACTCCTATATATATATATATATATATAGAAATGGCTGAGATGAATCCAATATCCAACGATATCCTCAGTTTTTCAAAAAGATTATTTAGTTTTTTTTAAATAAATTTTCCAAATTTCAAATCTATATGCATACTGCATAGCTATATATAAATCCAGGGTCGTAAACTATGCGAGTGTGATTTCATGTTATGACTACGAGTGACAAACAGAAATGCAGATTACCGGTGCGACAGCAATGGTCCGATGTCGCGTTTGATTCATCATGTAGAAGAAGGCCTGAATAAATTTGCTCTATATTTTGCCATAACATTTCACATGATTTTATTGTATTTTATGTTCCGTTTTTAACTGGAACTACAGCGGGGCTTGTGTGACGTGACCTCACCACCGAAGTTAATCTAAAATAAAACTTTAAATACCTAATCGTTCTTCTAAAATGTATACCAATTTGTACAACAAAAGCAAAAAGTCTGTGTCCATTTTTTAAAACCGAAAATCCCACGACGTACAGTGACGAAAAAAAATGTCTATATGCATAAATTGATTTTTTGAAGAAAATTCTCATTCGATTTGAACCTCTTTTTAGAATAAAAGCTAATACAATTCAGCATCAATTTCAACTAGCAGATTCTTGAAACATATTTCTGTTATTTTATTATTTAGAAACAAATGTGGAAAAGAATTTTTTTTACTTTTGAAGAGTACCGTTTAAAAAAAAATACTTGGATTCCTTTAAAGATACCTAGAATCAGTGAAGCAAACTAGCCAAAAAAGTTTTCGAGTAGCAACGTCGATGTTAAAAGTTCATTGAGTTTTTTATAAACAAATAAGTGCAAGAAAATGATTTCGTTTTGTTTATGGACAAAAAGAGTTTTTATACTGAATTAATGGAAGTTATTAAATAATTTGTTATTTCATAAACCAATTTGTTAAACAATATCCACATCAGCTATTTATGATGGAATACATCAAGTTTTTCTTACAAAATCGACAGACAGTTACACGGTAATAACACTTAGTTATCATAATTAGTCATCCAATAACAATTGACTTAACAAATTACTGAACTTCAGAAGCAGGGTGACCAGATGTCCCGGTTTTCGACCTCAAGTTGGGGCGTCCCGGTTTTCACTTGAAATGTCCCGGTTTTTCGTAAAAATCCCGGTTTGTCCCGGTTTTTCGTAAAAATCATATAAATCTAAAAAATTTGCACAATTTTATGAAATCTGTCTTACTTACAATCAATTGTTGTTAATTCTGTATTTTGGAATAAAAGTATGGCTACAATAAATATTTGTGAATATTTTTAAGAGTAACATGAAAAATTTCTGAATGTCCCGGTTTTTGGTGCAACCCATCTGGTCACCCTATTCAGAAGTGATAACGAAGCAGAAATAAGAAAGAAGAAAGATGTGTGTATTTTAAGTACAGTGTCTTTGGATATCCTTTTTTATTTTTTCGAAAGCTATTGAATTCAATGATAAAATCGATAATTATTTGTTTATAACGATTTTATTAGTCAGTTGAATAGCTTTCGAAAAAATAAAAGAGGATATCCAAATGAACTTACGGTGAAAAATACTTTTTTTCCAAATTATTAAAAGAATAAAGTTTGCCCCCGCCCGCCCGGGGGACGGTAAGAATTCTCTGTTGGTAAGAGATTTTACCGACGGAGCATAGGCATTTTGGTATTCCCCGTATTCACTACTACTTTTGATTCCCTTTTTTTCGGGGTTCAGTACGTACTAATGCGACACGTATAATTTACATGGTTTTTTACATATAGATATAATTTATCATGTAATTAACGTAGAAATCTCTAAATGCATAGGGAGTGGGGAGATTTCTACGTAAAATAAAGCAATTTACATGTTATACAGGTAAATAACTCGGAGTTACGTCAGTTACGCATCACTTCGAAACCCTCTTTCCTTTGTTAACAGATCGTTGGATCCTTCGCAATCCTTCGCGACACTTCGCATGTATCACACTGATTCTGCAGATTACGAATAAAAGTGAAGATTTCGGAATTTCGAATTTATTGAGGTATGTTATTTTGTTTCTCTAATCCTATATAGAATAAAAAAAGATTTAAAAAGTTCTTTCATTTAATATTTAGCTACATACTTAGCCGGATTGATCATCTTTATCTCTTTGAAAGATTTCACTTCCAAATTATTTGATTATAAGTTGAAACGCTGCAGAATTTAATAAAATATCTTCTTAAAAAATCATGGTTGAATGATAAGTGGGTTTTCGATAAGAGAACATATTAACTTATATGAAATATTATAGATATGATCATTCCACTAATTAAACATGTCTGCTAGGGACATAAATAATACCTTTTTATTCAAACGTGTGTGAGGTTTTTGAAAATACAGGCCCGTCCGCTCCCTCCTGAGGTATTTTTTATAGTAAGTATAACGCAATATTATCACAGTACTAAGACTAGTGATGGGATATCGATATCGAAATATCGAAAATATCGATATTCAGAGTCCGATATATCGATATTTCATATCGATATTTAGAAACCGATATATCAAAGTCAATATCGATATTTTGTCATAATTTCGATATCGATATCCCATCATTGTTATGTTACTTGACAGAATGTGCTTTTTAGTTGAAAAGTGAGTGAAAACCCAAACAAAAACTAAATACAAGAAATCGTAAGTAGACATATTTTTCATTCATTATTTACCTTTGTATACTTTCTAATCTGTATAATGCGAATATTTCTAAATAATATAAGTCTCAGGACAGAGTTAAAAAATCATCTTTTGGGTTTAAATATTTTGCTGAAAATTCATTTTTCTAAAGATTCATCATTTTAGTTGAAAATTCATCTCTTTACTTGAAAATGTAACTATTTTGTTGAGAATTCTTTTTTTTTTGGTCAAAAAATAATTTTTTTTATCTAATATTGCAACTATTTCATGTTTGGTTAATAATTGATATTTTTTATTAACAATTGACCTTTTCTGGTTGAAAATTCATGTATTTTGTGAAAAATTCGCATTTTTTTGGTTGAGAATTAATTTTTTTAACTAACAATGTAAATATTCCATTTTTGGTTGAAAATTGATCTTTTTGGTTGAAAATTCATGTATTTTGATAAAAATTCGTCTTTTTTGGTCGAAAATTAATCTTCTTGGTTGAAGATTCATCCTTTTAGATTAAAAAAGCATCTATTTGGTTCTAAATTAATCTGGTTCTGTTGAAAATTAACTGTTTTTTTTTAATTCATATTTTTTATTTAAATTTAACTATTTGGTTAAAAATTAAACTATTTTCATGAGAATTTGACTTTTCGGTGGAAAATGAACTTTTTTGTTAAAAAATCATATTTTCGGGATGAAAATTCAACTTTTTTGTAGGTAATTCTTTCTTTTGGTTTTAAAATTCAACAATTTTGCTGAAATTTGATGTACTTTGTTGAAAATATGTGTTTTTTTGCTAGAACATTGATCTTTTTGCTAGAAAATTCATCTTTTTGGTTGAAAATTTAACTTTTTTGTTAAAAATTTGTTTTTGTGTTGTTAAACATATATTTTTTATCTGAAAATTTCACTATTCTATTTTTGGTTAAAAATTCATGTATTTTGTTGAAAATGAAATATACATTTCAAATTAAAATCTTACGAATTTAAAGTGTTTCATATTGCATTCAATATCGTATTTACATTAATTTTATTTGAAAGAATTTTGTCCTGCATTATTACCCTATTTTCGTGAAAAATCACTTTTTGTCCTATGTTTTTATACAGTTCTTGGGCTACATTACTTTTCGGGGAGGGGGGGGGGGGGTTTTTTAAAATTGATAACTTAGTTTATGGACAGCCCCTTATATACAATACCCTTTTTTCATAAGAAAACAGTCATTACATTCCAATGGAATTACTTCCACGCAGTTACTGCTGCCTAACGCAGGAGACTTATTTAAAATATAGTTACTGTTTTTAAAAAACAAGGGTACAATTTCTTTCGATTGATTATCTTACAACCATTAAACCCAATTTATTTTGTTTAATTAGGCAAATAAACACTCGCAGAAATCAACCAAAGCTATGGAATTTAAAACCGAAGCAACAAATTCCGAAGGTTGTGTTGCAGAAGTTAACAAATTACAATGCAACACATAGCAACGCTATGTGTTATTCTAAGATATTTTTGTTTTTCTACAAACTTACTTTCTGTGGAAGGTTGGAAGAGAAGAATCAAGATACACAAATTTTATGAAACCACTTTGTTGCTTTAATACATTTTCTTTAATAATAATGTGTTTATACTCATTATAATTAATTATATATTTAAAATAAAAAATATCGAAAATATCGATAATATCGATATTTTTTATCCGATATATCGATTTTTTCGATATTTAGTTTCCGATTTATCGATATTTAAAATATCGATATTTTTTTTTCGATATCCCATCACTAACTAAGACTTGTTTTTCTGACCCCACCCCTCTGCCCCTTCCCACAATAGCCTGTGATATCGGCAATGAATGGATTATGATTATGCGGTTACTCACTCCCTGGCAACGCAAAATTAAGTCCTAGATTAAGGTCGAATGGTTTTTACAAAAAAAAATTGTTTTCAACTTTTTGGCTTTATAAAGATACTGTAAAAAGTCCCCAACCATATGTGTATACGGCAACGGCCGCCATGTTAGAAAGTATTAAACAACAGCATGTTTTTCAAAATAACTCGAGAATGGTTCTAGGTCGTTGATAATACGTATTATCAACGGCTACGCCATAAAATTGGATTAACTGTACAATTGTGCGAATTCTGAACAAATAAAATAAAAGCTGAAAATATCCTGGAAAGAACTTC
>CAKNYM010047877.1:61253-73909 GCA_932195095.1 Andricus curvator
ACTTCTTTCAAATTGCAAATAATTACAAATAGTTCTACTAACTACCATTAATTTAAATCACTTCATTATCTTCATTAGAACTGAAGATAGTACAGTTGTATATTTATGTACAAAAAACGTACAATTTGTTATATTCTGCACATTTTTCAACGCCAATTTGTTTAGAAATGTTTAAGGTACCACCATGAATTTTTTCAGATTTTTCCTATTATTTTTTCAATAAAAAACTATGTTCCAAAGTTTACTGTCTTTAAAAGCTGTCAAATTTCCCTACTTTTTAACAGTTTTTCGGGTCTGTAAGCTATAAAATTTTTTTTGGCATATTCGTTTCAGGCTCATTAACGTACAACAGTTTGACCTTTAAAATGATCCTTCATTCATTGAGCTACCATTTTTTCTTCACTTACTTTTTTAACATCAAAGCCAGAGGACTCGAATTTTCTCGCCGATAGTAAACATGGTTATAGACCACTGCATCTAGCAGCAATAGCATGTAATCACAGTGTAAAAATCATACAGGATCTTCTAAATTACGGAGCTGAAGTTAATTCAGTTGGGCAATTTCTGAACAGAGATCGTTATTTTACGGCGCTATATTTGGCATCAGACAGAAACATTGATGCAGTGAAACTCCTTTTGCAACATGGAGCTGATGTAAATTATGTGAGCACTTATAATTATAAAAACGAAAAAACAAACACCTCGGTGCTGCAGAAAGCCGTAAAATGTGGCAGTGATGGCATTGTAGAACTCCTTTTACAATATGGAGCAACAATCAATTCAAGTTACAATTCTAGTTCTGAGCTCCTCCACATTGCTACAAGTCGTGGATCAGAGAAAATGGTTCAGCTTTTGTTGGAAGATAATAACGAAATTGAGGGACAAGACGAGAAAGGGTTTACAGTTCTTCATAAAGCTGTAAAAGAAGGCAAACTAGGAATTGTCAAATTACTCTTAGAAAATTGTTGTTCTGTAAACACCCCTGCTAATTCTGGGATGACTCCTCTGCATACTGCTGCTGAAAAGGGAGATACGCAACTTGTCCAGATTCTTCTAGATTATAATACTAGCATTGGTCAAGATCTTGATGATATTAGCAACAAATTGGCATTTTGTTTGGCAATAATAGGAAAGAATTCGCAGAATATAGTAAACATGTTTTTGGACCGGCGTTTTACTATTGAAGCTGAAGATTTCGAGAAGTTTGCAATACCAGAACCCCTACATTCAAAACTGGAAGCTTATTCTGTTCAGGAGAAGTTTATGAGAATTTCGCAGGAACTACTGAAAAAGAAAGCAACTACTCAAGTACTACTTCAATTGCAAGTTCTCCAAGCTGCAGTTAGGAATGGATTTGTGGAGATTGTCAGACAGCTTTTAAAACAAGACCTGAATTTAAATGCTTTATTAGAGAATGGTCAAACCTTATTGCATGATGCAATTGAGTCTTCACAATTTCGGGTTGCTGAAGAACTTATAAAACATGGTGCTAAGGTGAATGCTGTGGATGCACGTAAGAGAACACCACTTCATATTAGTATCCTTTCAAATTCTGAAAAGGGTGTCGCGTTTCTGTTGAAACTCAAAGCTGATCTGGAAGCTCGAAACGAAGACGGTGAAACACCACTTCATTTAGCTGCTGGTAGAGGGAATTTTGTCACAGAATTTATTTTGAAAGCCGGAGCTAATGTTAATTCTGCGAACAAAAAGGGATCTACCCCCCTTCATCTTGCCGCCAAACGTCGGCATGAGCATATAGTTCAATTACTTTTATATTACGATGCTGAAATTGATGTCGAAAATGAGAAGAAGGAAACACCTTTAGATGTAGCTAAAGAAGTGTATCGAAGCAAAGCCATTTTACATTTGCTCTTAGAGTATGGCAGCAAATATCGGATTAATAGTAACGATACAAATTTGTATGGTAACAGTAAGTTCATCATGGAGCACGCTATAAAAATGCAAGCGGCTAATTTAAATGATATTAAAGTTGAAGTTCCACCGCATATGGATGATTTTCGTACGAAGTGCGAAGACGAGGTTAAAAGGATAAAATGTGAAGAGATTGGACGAAATATTTCAATGTTCGATTTTTTTACGAAAAGGAAAAGCAAAGTTGCAGTGTTCATGAGAAATGAAAACATCATAAAAATTGTCAACACGGAGCTGTATAAAGAAGTGTTTCCTTTATATAGCAGCATGTTGGAAATTCGCATTAACAAAGGGAAAACCCGAAATGAATTGATGGAACAAGGTGCCACATGTCTTCGATCTCTATTGGAAAATCTGGAACTGAAAATACCTGATCTTGTAATTCAAGAAATTTTCTCTTTCTTGAATAATAGAGACTTACGAAATTTAGTTTATACTTCTCCGATCGAGTTTGAAGAAAACTCTTCTGAACTAGTTTCCAAATAATCTAGGTTGGAACAACCGTTTGGTCCTTTATTTTATTCAAAAATTTTCCCAAATTTGTCCAGAATTTAAGAAGTAACTTAAATTTCACTAATGGTATACTTTAAACTTCAGTTACATGTTTCTAACAGTTTGGGCGGAAAGTTCTAACAGTGTATTCTGACACTTCCTTGATAGTTATATCTGGTTATATTATTTATTAGCTTTTATCATTTTATTTCCTAATTTGAGCATTATCAAAATAATGACTTAGTTAAGAAATTTTATGCGTATGATTGTCGTTTAGTTCATAACAGTTTTTGTCCGTAATTACAACTTTCATAGAGTAACGTACTTAAAACGATTCGCCTACATTATAATAAAGACAGAATTTCATACATTTATTAATAAAAATTTGTATAATTAGTCGTGTTATTTTTTGGATGAAAAAAATGAATGAATGGCGTTTGAAGTATATTAAAAGTATTATGCAAGTAATTCTCTAAAATTAAGATTGAAGGAATTATTATTTTAATAAAATAATTCATAATTATAAACAGAAATAGATAAACAGTCGGTAAAACTCGCTATAAAATTAATTTAAAACATCATAGGAAGAAAAGGTGCAAAGTGAATGAACAAAAAAGAGCTTTCGAATTTAGTCAATATTACAATACCTTTATTATAAAAGTGACCAGTGTCACGTGACCATGCAATTCTACGCAAACTTTAATCAATTTTCTAAAAAATAATATTTATAATTTATGTATGTATAATATATTAGTATCTAATGATTTCTAAATTTCTGAATACATTTAACTGTTCGCATGAGACTAAAAAAATGGTGTATGTACATGCACTTGACGGCTCTTACCTTCTTCAAAATTCAAAATAAGTTATACGCAATAATTCATTCTGCTGCAGCACTCATACTTCTGGATTTTATCACAGTATATAAAGCACGCACGGCATTTATTTTTAAAAAATTAGTAAAAAAATTATTAAGAACCAACCAATTTAAATAAGGTCAACCGGGTTCACCATTCGCCGAGGTAAGTTTCTTCTAAAGAGTTATATATCTTCAAATCAAGACCGTACCTAAAAGACATTTTTCAGTATTAATATTATGCAAAATTGTTGTCTAATTTTTAAAAGTTTACATATCAATTAAGATCTTTTTTAAACACTTACTCATTGAAAGCTTCTGCAACTTCAGAAACCTTACTGGGATGACATACAATTGTAGTTTTGCAAACTTTCGGCTCCAGTAGCTTTTCTACATACTGAACTGCAACACGATGAACGTCTTCGAGTGAAACAGCCGAAATGTTTTTAATAATTTGCCGATTATAATCATGAGGTACGTTTCGGTAGTATGCCAATAACGACTGTGATATCATGTCTCTCACAGTCTTTTCTTTATTGATGAATTTGAAAATTAGCGAAGACTTCGCAGAGTCGAACAAAGTAGGCTCCCACTTTTCTTTTGAAAGATGCACCTCCTTCAAATAGATATAAACAAATGAAAGTTTGAATCATTAGTCATTGGTATTCGCAACACAAGAATTTGAAGGTACTCACTATAATCGTTCGCGCCTCTTTGTAGGCCCCGATAACATTCGTCGCTCTGTACAGGGACAAATAGAGAAGACCATCGTTTGGTTTTGCGAATAAACTGTAGCCATACGCAAGTCCGTGGCCTCGGATATTTTTCCACATAGGACCCTAAAAGTTCAATTTTGTAAAGAAAAAGAATCGACAACTGCGCTACTTAACTGCTACACAATAGTTCTAACTCACAGGGATCGGATCGAATAGAACTAGAAGGCTAAAAATAAAGTTGCATTATTCGCATAAAAATACATAGAAAGTCGAATAGAATTTCGAAAAAAGTTCACAAAAAGTCGCATGAAATTTTAAAGGATAATGAAAAAAGCCGTATCAGACACTGAAGGACTGAAATAATAACTCTATTTGTTTAGGAATATAGAGTTCATAATTCTCATTGATTTTCAAATACTCTTTACACAATGAAAATAAACTTTAAAGTTAAAATAATTTTTTAAGCGTATTAATTAAGCTTGAAGGATTGTGAATCTTGGTTTAAAATATTTCTTTCTGAACTGTTAAGCTTTTCAACTTAGCTTAATATGAAATTATTCATTTTTTAATAATTAATTCCGACTTCACAGTTCAAAATGCTATCGAAAGATGGGAAATAGGGTGATTTTTCACGAATATAGAGGAATAAAAGGGGAATGGATTCTTTTAAATAAAATTAATATAGATACAATATTGAATTCAATATGAAACGCTTTAAAATTCTATGTTTTTAAGTAGAAATATATTGCATTTTCAAAAAAGTAGTTGAATTTTCAACCAAAAGAGACAAATTTTAACCCAAAGATGAATTTTTAACAAAAGAGTTGAGTTTTCAGGTTAAAAAGTCGAATGAATAATGGCTTAGAAAACAGTTGACTTTTAAACCCGAAAGATTAATTTTCAATCAAATAGTTGAATTTAAAAAAATATATAATTTTCAATCATACAGAGTAGCATTTGCAACTACATAGTTGAGAACTTTTGAGCAAAAGAAACGAATTTTTAACAAAGTAATTGAAGTGTTAGCCAAATAGTTGAATTTTCAACCTACAAAGATGAATTTTCAAACAAAAAAGATTGAACTTAAACCAAATAGTTGAATTTTTAAGCCAAAAAGACGATTTTCTAGAAGACAGTTTAATTAAAAAAAAAATTTCATTTTTAAACAAGAAAGATGAATTTTCAACCAATTGGTCCAATTTTGAAATAAAAGAGACTTAATCTCAACAAAAAATAGTTGCATTTTCTACCACATTGTCGAATTTTCAAGCCAAAAAGACAAATTTTTTAGAAGAGATTTGAATTATACGACTGAAAAGTTGAATTTTCAACCATAAAAGAGGAATTTTTAATCCATAAGGATGAATTTTCTATCCTAGAAGGCCAATGTTCAACAGAACAGTTCAATTTTCGTCCAAACAAGTTGAATCTTAAACAAAATAATTAAATTTTCAACCAAATAGTTGAATTTTTATCCAAAAAGAATGAACTTTCAACCGAAAATAGTTGATTTTCTTATTGGTTTCTATTAATTCAGTTCACATTTAAGCGAAAAAACGAGAAAAGGGGGAAGTTACGCCCAAAAAGAAAATCCAACTTTATTTTTGGGTAAAAGTTCATTTTTTTATTGAAAGGCTACTATTATATTTTTGGTTCGGAATTCATCTCGCTTGGTTAAAATTCGATTATTTGGTTGAAAATTTAATTATTTTGTTGAAAAAGCATCTATATAGTTAAAAAGTCACCTTTTTAATCAAAAATTCAACTACTTTGTTGAAACTTCATTTTTTTAGTCGAAGGTTGATCTCTGTGGTTCATAATTTAACTATTTTGATGAAAATCGTTTCATATTTGGTTGAAAATAAATTTTTTAAACTGAAAATTAGACTATTCCCTTTTTGGATAATTTTTATCTTTTTTAGTTTAAAGCTCAACTTTTTGTTTGAAAATTCATGTATATTGCTGAAAATTCTTCTTTCATGGTAGAAATGTAATCTTCTTGGTTGAAAATTTATCCTTTTTGGTTGAAAATGCAGTTGTTTGGTTGAAATATCAAATGTTACATGCTTCGTCGTTGAACTACTTTCTGGAAAAAATTAATTTTTTTGATTAAGGATTCATAATTATAGTTGAAAATTCAACTAGACTGGAACCTCGATTTCTGCAACTCAACTGATGCAACTCATGCGCTATGTAAGCGGCCCTGAAGCTATTTTTCACGCTTGAATGATCATCGCCTCTCTCTCGGACCCGTGGCAGCCCTCATCGCAAAACTGCGGAGGCTAGCAGCTCTAGGAATGCACAAATACAGTTGTCAAAAATCGAGGCTCCAGTGTATTTGCTTTTAATTGAACTTTTATGTAAAAAATTCTACTGTTTTGTCTAAGATTCATCTTTTTGGCTTGAAAATTCAACAATTTGGTAGAAAATTAAACTATTTGGTTGAAAATTCAACTTTTTGGTAGAGCTTCTTGCTCGAAAATTCATCTTTTTGGTTGAAAATTTAACAATTTTATTGAAAATTCATTTTGTTATTATTAAAAAAAAAAATTTTCTAAAAATTTAACTATTCCATGTTTGGTTAAAACTTTATCCTGTATATTGGATAAGTTGGAACTTCGTCTTTTTTCATAGAAAATTAATCGAGGTTTTTATCTGAAAATGTAACTATTCCATTTTTGGTTGAAACTTCACAGCGTATATTGAATAAGTTAAAATCCAATTATTTTGTAGACAATTTATGTATTTTATTGAAAAGTCGTCTTTATGGGTAGAAAATTAATCTTATTTGTTGAAAATTCAACTTTTTGTTTGAAAAATCAACTATCTTGTTAAAAATTCATCTTTCTTGGTTGAAAATGATCTTTTTTGTTAAAAATTCACCAAAAAAATGGTCTTTTTATCTTGAAAATTCAATTATTTGATTAAATTTTAATCTTTCTTGTTTGAAAATTCGATCATTTGATTGAAAACGCCTCTTTGTATGCCGAAAATTCCACTATTAGGTTAGAAATTCAACTATGTTGTTAAAAATTCATCTTTTTGGATTGTAAATTCATCTTTTATGGTAGAAAAGTCATCCTTCTTGGTTGAAAATTTATCTTTCTTAGTTGACAAGTAACTTTTTTGTTAAAAATTCAACTTTCTTCGAAAAAATTTGTCTTTTTGTTTTGGAAATTCATCTCTTTGGGTAGACAATCTTTTTCGGTTGGAAATTCAACTATTTTGTTGAAAATGCAATATTTTTCGGCTGGAAATTTTAGGAATTTAAAGTTTTTCGCCTTGAACTCAATCTGTTAGATACATTAATTTTATTTAAAAGAATTTACAAACGTAAAATCCATCTTTAGACAACGGCTACGTTACTTTCGGGGGACGGGTGGAGGTAATAAAAGCCCAAAATTGGTAACATAATTTACAGATGTCCCATGACTGGAATAATTTTCCGTGTGACAAGAAAGTGGCTTGGCGCGATTTGAAAAAAAAAAACTTTGAATACGGATTCACGAAATTAAAACTTGTTCTATTGCAAACGCTATTAAATAACATTTTCTATGCATAATGTTTTATTGAGAAATTATTCAATTTTTAATATTTTCAGTTAAAATGGTACACTTTTTTCCAGTTTTGAATTTTAATTTAAAAAGGAGCTTGTGAGAAAAACGGAAAAAAGTCGATTAGTCGTACTTTTCTTTAAAAACTCGCAAAAAGTCGAAAAAGTCGCACGATCCGAGCTCTGTGAGTTCGTGGCGCTGTTGTCGCTAAATACTATTTTACCAGAAATACAGAATCAGTTACATATTAAAAAAGTGTGAATTACCTCTGCTTGTGTGAGGTACTGAAGATAAACAAGTAACGGGGCCAAATCCGGGTGCAGATAATCCTGGATACAAGGAACGGATTGAACCAGATAGGCTGATTCAACACTTCCCAAACCGGTGACACAACCATTCAATGAAATTTCTTCTGGCTTTTTTATTAGTGTGCTATCAGAGACAATATTTAACCTGTTCGAACATATTGAAATCAGAAATTCGGAAAATAATTATTTTGGAATATAATTGTGTATGTAAGAAGGCTTACTTTGACTTAGAGGAGCTTTCGATCTCAGAAAAGTACTTTTTCCAGGGCGCGTAGACATCTGGATTCTGAGCAATAAGTTTATCAATGTTTACGGCCATATAAATAGCCACAGACTTTGGCGAAGTCAGAATCTTCCTCAGAGTGTTCATTTCAGATATGACTTCTTTCTGCCCTTCCTCTGTTTCTAAATGTTCCAATAGTTTAGTAAGGAACTTCTGCTGCCGAAGCAAACTGCCCATGTAGTGATTACTTTCTGCAAATTAAGATTTATATTAGAATAAGACTTCAAAACATATATAAATCCTAAAGTTCAGAAATTTGGAAAACAAATCAGTGACTATTAATTACCTTTTTTGTACAACAATCCGTTGAGAAGATCGTCTGCAATCTTACATCCATTTCTTTTTGCTTGCGCTACCTCATTGATAATTTTTGCTCCAGTGACCTTCAGTCTTTCTGGTGTAAATTCTGTTTGGTACAACAACTCTTTAATCCATTGCACTCCCTTTGCGTATTTTGACACTTCGAGCTAAAATAATTAAACGAAATCGACGTGTTCAAATTATGTATCCGACTTTTGAATAAATTCGGGAATTAAATATAAATTTAATCAATATATAAATGAGGGGGAGGAGGTCACACAAAAAACTACGGTTGGTAACAGATTGGGGGGGGAGGGGGTCCAGCGAAAGTAACATTACGAACTTAGATAACGTTTAGTACGTTCCTTGACGATAAATCTTAAGAAAGTTTGCAACTTTTTCAAAAGATGTCCCTGAAACGGTAGAGTTCAATAATAACTTAATAAGTTTGAAAATCACTTCATATTTCCCTCTTTTCCACTTTTTGAAGAATATATCTTTTTCTCATGTTTTTAAAAAACTTCCCCTTTTTCTCGATTTTTTGTTGAAATTTTTGTTTTGGTTAAAAATTTCATTATTTTGTTGAAAATACAACTATATTGTTAAGAAGTCATCTTTTTTGCTCATAAATTCAACAACTTGGTTGAAATTTGAACTATTTTGTTAAAAATGTATCTTTTTGGTTGAAGATTCATATCTTTGGTTGAAAATTTAACTATTTCATTGAAAATTCGTTCCTTTTTTGGTTGATAATTAACTTTTTTTAAACGGAAAATTTAACTATTACATTTCTATTTCAAAACTGATCTTTTTTAGTTAAATATTTAACTATTTGGTTAAAAAAGTTTTCTATTTTAGTCAAAAATTAAAGTATTCTGTTCAACATCTGTGTTTTTTGGTAGAAACTTAATCTTCTTAGTTAAAAATTTATCTTTTTCGTTGAAAATTCATCTCTTTGGTTCAAAATTTAATTATTTTGTTGAAAATTCGTATTTTTTGATTGCATTCAATTGTTTATGATGTAAATTAAACTACCTGATTGAAAGTTGAATTACTTTGTTAAAAATCATAATGTTAGTTGAAACTTCATCTTTAGAGTGGAAAATTTAACCAGTTTTTTTTAACTTAAAATATAATTATTCCATTTTTGGTTAAAATTTTATATTTTTAAGTGACAATCGATCTTTTCTATTTGAAAATTCAACGATTTGTTTGAAAATTGATGTATTTTGTTGAGAATTCAACTATTATGCTAAACATTCGTCTTCTTCCGTTGAATTAAACTGTTTTTTATTTCAAATTAAAATACTTTTTGGTTGAAATATCAAGTATTACCTGTTTTATTGAGAATTCATCTTTGAGGGTGGAAGATTTAACTCCTTTGTAGAAAATTCGTCTTTTTGGCTTGACAATTAAACAATGCGGTAGAAAATTAAACGATATAATTGAAAATTAAATTTTTTGTTAAAAATTCTTATTTTCGGGTTGAAAATTCAATTGTTTTTTCAGAAAATACGTCTTTTTTGTTTGAAAATTCATCTTTTTGGGTGCAAATTCAATTAGTTTGGTAGAGCATTCCACTATTCGGTTCAAAACTGAAATACTTATTTTAAAAATTAAACACTTAATAGAAAATTAACTTTTTTGTTTAAAATTCATAGTGACGGTTTAAAAATTCAACTGTTTTGAGAAAAATTCATCTATTTTGTTGAAAATTCGTTTTTTTGGGTGAAAAAGTAATCTTAATTTTTGAAAATTTATCTTTTTGGCTGTGCATTCAACTATTTTGTTAAAAAATCGTCTTTTTTGGTTTAATTCAACTGAAAGAAATTTTTGTTGTTGAAAATTAATTTTTTTAACTGAAAATGTAACTATTCCATTTTTGGTTGAAAACTTATCTCTTTCAGTTGAAAATTGAACTAGTTGGTTGGCAATTTAAATATTTTGGTAGAAAATTTAACTATTTAGTGACGGGTGGAAAATTGAACCGTTTTGTGGAAAATCCATCTATTTTGTTGAAAATTCGTCTTTTTGGGTAAAAATGTGATCTTAATTTTTGAAAATTTATCTTTTTGGCCGGGCATTCAACTATTTTGTTAAAAAATCGTCTTTTTTAGTTGAATTCAACTTGTTAACATTTTTTAAAATCAATTTTTAAACTGAATATTTAGCTATTCCACTTTTGGTTGAAAACTTATCCTTTTTAGTTCCAAATTCAACTACTGGGTTATAAATTAACTTTTTTGTTGAAAATTCATATGTTGGGTGGAATATTCAACTGTTTTGTGGAAAATTCTTGTATTTTGTTGAAAATTCGTCTTTTTAGGCCGAAAATTAATCTTCTGGCTGTGAATTCAACTATTTTGTTCAAATTCGCCTTTTTCATTCTATTTAATTGGAAGAAAATTCGTTTGTTTAGTTTGTTAAATTAATATTTCAAACTGAAAATGTAAATATTCCATGTTTTTCGAAAACTTATATTTTATAGTTGAAAATTCAACTATTTGGTTGAAAATGTATTGCTTCATGGTAGGAAAGTCATCTGTCTTGCTTGAAAGGTCATATTTTTACATTCTCATTCTAATGAGAAGGTATTGGTTTTATGTAAAATTTGACATAGTCAGTTTTCATCAAATCTCCACGTTTTGAGACCTCCTGAGTCAGAAAAAACGATTTTTACCAAGGTGTCTGTCTGTCTGTAGCCACGATAACTTTCGAAAAAATGATCAGATTTGATTAAGCTTTGGCACACTTTTTTATGGCCTAAAAAGAAAGAACGAGTTCGTTAACCAGCTATTCTGGATAAAAATTCAAAAAGTGAGCACATTTTCAAAATTTTTGAGACCACTTTTTTTGAAGATTTGAAAATTCTATGTACGGTTATTAGTAGTACGCAAAATGACGAACAAAATATCATAATGACTTTTCGTGATAAAAAAAAAATTACTGCAGTTATAGGATTTTCAAAATTCGAAAAAACAAACAAGATGAACATTTTAGGCCGAAAAACGCACGATATGAAAAAAAGTCAGGAGGAGAAAAACGTTGCTTTTTGAACACCCTATAATATTTTCATAACAGTTTTTTGAATTTTTCGAAAAATAAAAAATTCAAATTTTGATCGGACAAAAAAATGAAAAATCAAAAATTCAATTTTGCTGTCAAACTATGCAAGATAGGAGAAAAGATCATTTCACCAAAATTGTGCACCTAAAAAAGATCTACAAATTTCTAATGACTCACTTTTTGATATGACGCGTAGTTTTTGTTTTATTCGTAAAAAACAGCTTTGAAAATAGAAAAATCAAATTTGTAGACGAATAACAGGAGCTACGAAAAAAATGACATGAACAAAATTTGTTCATCCAAGAAGGAGGTGCAAATTTGTTGTGAATCATGTTTCGATAGGATGCGTAGTTTTTGTTTTATTCGTGAAAATAACATTGACAGTAAAAAAATCAAATTTTTGAAAAAACAATGCAAGGTACGAAAACAGATAAACGAACAAAAATTGTGCATTAAAAAAAGGTTTACAAACTTGTAATCAATTTTTGTTATAAGAATATATTCAAAATGAAAAAAATTAACTTTTTTGAAAAACGGCACAAGCTAAAATAAAATTTTAACTAATAAAATTTGTCGCCTAAATTATATAATTATTTTTCATTTGAAATCAAATACAAATTTAGTAATTTGTATATGAAGAACATATAACACGAAGCACAAAGTGCGCGCTCAGTGTATTTACCAAATCGCGCGTCGTAAGTGCGCTCAAACTTTTTTGTTTCTATCATACGGTGCACAGAACCGAGCGTGGAACGCAAGGTTCAAATGATTTTCAAATCAAATATCGAGCGCGAAGCGCGAGTGTCTGGATGAGAATGTGTTCCTCAAGTTCGATAGAACCTTGAGTAAATAAAGTTCCTTTTCAGTCTAAAATGAAAACAAATTTAACAATCACTTAATATGTAGAGGTTTTGATAATTTCATAAGATTCGCAAAAAAACTTTTTCTTTTCATCGAAGTCGAACACGAAGTTCAAAAATCTAGAGGAGCCGAGCGTAAAGCGCGATGTAAATACGCCCGAGCGCGTAGCGCGAGGTGAATATATAATCGAGCGCGAAGCGCGCCATGAGAATTTTTTAATTCAAATCTTGTTTCGTTTAAATACGATATATTAAATCTTTGGTTGAAGGATAGTGTGGGGGGGGGGGT
>CAKNYM010047877.1:74009-96184 GCA_932195095.1 Andricus curvator
CCCCCCCCCCCCCCCCCCCCCCCCCCCCCCCCCCCCCCCCCCCCCAAAAATATCTAAAAATTGGTAATGTAGTCGTAGTTTATGGATGATCCTTTACCTGAAGCATCAAGTTAGCAGCGTGACTGAAATCACCACACGAGAATCTTGCTCCATATTCTAATCCAACTCCACTAGTAATTTCGACAGTGTCGGTTTCTAATTCAGCAACGATATTTTCGTATGGAATTAATTTCCCATCTCGATTAACAGGACAGACCAAAATGGATTCAAGTAACAGAGGAAGATAGGGTCTCAAATTTTTAGAAACCTTCGACGAATCCATTGTTACAAACATCTAAAATTCAATTATTGAATAAACTAACTCACTCAGAAATATATTATTATGATAATAAGTCTACTAATGTTTCTAGAATACGTACGTAAACAAAATTAGTATTTGCATGATCCAGAAATGTATAGAGGGGTAGTTTATTGACATCAAATTCAGGATGTTGCTCCAATGAATCAGTTGAAAACCGTTTAACGTGCATGAAATTGATGGAATCGGTACTCGGGATTGGTACAGAAGTTAAAAGTTCATCAGGCACCGGTTTCTAAATCAAGAAAATAAAAATAAAAATTTCAGGTCTAAAAATCTTTCTGCACAATAGACGAATTTTCCAGATTTAGAAGAAAAATTCTGACAACTCTCTTACCTCATTTTCTGCAATAGCTTCTTCCAGTTCTCGTTTCTTCTTTTCGAGACCTTCCTTTCCCAAATTTTCTATTTGTTTCGCTATTCGTTCTTTCTCCTTTTCAGCTATCTCGACTTTCTTTTCGATACTTGGAATACCTTTTGAGATAGCAATCGGTGCGTTGATTAAATATTTATTCAGAATATTTAACCAGTAAGAAGCAGGTTCGACCATCAGCTTTTTAAACATCTCGATTTGATTCAACCTTTGATTTAACTGTTTAATTAAAAATTATGCAATTAAAAAGATTTATAAAAATATTAAGTAAAACAATTGTATTGAATTATTTAAGCAAGAGGTTAATTACTCGGATTTTTGGTATACTAGTATTTGTATTGTATAGAAATTGCATTAGAATGCACGGGCTTTACGAATAAAATATTACGAAGGACGTTTTATTTTATATCGTCCATAATCTCATGTGGAAGTACACAAAAATAGCGATTCTGCGATTCTCTTCATTGATATCTCACAATAAATCCATTAAAATTGTTGAAATTACTGAAATTGCCTTAAAAATAAAATTGATTGAATTTATTCCCTAAAGTTGTCTAGAAATCCATTGAAATCTCTTGAAATTTGTAAAATCGCCCAAAATATTTGGAAATTCTACAAAATTCTTTGACATCTCTTCAAAATTTTAAAATCTCTTGAAATTCTTTGCAATCTATTAAACAACATAAAACTTTTAAAAACTTTCGAAATGTGTTTAATTTCTTCATATCCCTTGAAATTGTTAAAACCCGTAGAAGTCCCTTGAAACAGAATTTAATTTACTTCCTAAAGTTCGCTAGAAATAGTACAAATCCATTAAAATAAGTAGATATAATTTTAAATTTCCTGAATGTAAATTAAATTAAACGTATTCATTACAGTTCTCTAAAAAAACGTTAAATCCCTAGAAATCTTTGAACTCCCTTCAAATTCTTGGAGATTCAACAAAATTCCTTTAAATCTTGTGAAATGCCATGAATTACCTTACAATTCCTTGAGATCTTTGGAATAGAAAACAGAACAGTTCAAGTCCTTGCAAATATTTGAAATCCTTGAAAATTCAATAAAATTACTTAAATCTTGTGAAATTTCTTGAAATATCAAGAGATTATACTAAAAGATTATACCAAATACCAAAAGCTTTGGAATCGCTAATAACCCCTTAAAATTTCAATTAATTTCCATAGTTCTTTAGAAATCCCTTGAAATCTTTGGAATCCTATAACATTATTTTAAATTCCTTGATATTTTTTAAATCTCCCGAAATCCCTTGATATCTTTCCTTTGGAAATCGTAAAAATCCAATAAAATAAGTACAAATCATTTGAAATCCCTTGAATATAAATTAAATTGAACTTATTAAAGTCCTCTAAAAAAAGTTTAAATATCTCGAAATCATTGAATGCGCTAGGAGTCCATTGAAATTTCATTTCACTTATTTTTAAAATTTCTCTAAAAATCCCTCTAAATCTTTGGAAATCCTACAAAATTCTATTAAATCGCTTGACATTTTAGAAATCTCTTGAAATCCTTTGGAATCCCTTGAAATCCCTTGAAATCTTTGTTTAGGAAATCGTAAAAATCCATTAAAATAAGCGGAAGTCATTTGAAATCCCTTGAATATTTAAATTAAATTAAACTTATTCATGAAAGTTCTCTAAAATAACCGTCCGAATCCCTAGAAATCCCTTGAAATCTTTCCTTGGAAATCGTAAAACTCCATTAAAATAAGTAGAAATCATTTGAAATCCCTTGATAATAAATTAAACTGAACTTATTCATTAAAGTTCTCTAACAAAAATCGTTCAAATCCCTTGAAATCGCTAGGAATCCATTGCAATTTCGTTTAACTTATTTTTCAGATCCGTAGAAACGTCGGCTTGGGAAATCGCAAAAATCCATTAAAATCCTCAATAATCTTTCGAAATTCCTTGAAATATTTGTAAATTCCCCAAAATTCTTTGAAAAACCTTGAAATTGTTTTAATTTCTTGAAATTCTTTCGAATCCTTTGAAATCTTTCCTTTTGAAATCATATAAATCCATTAAAATAAGTGAAGTATATTTGAAATCCCTTGAATATAAATTAAATTGAACTTATTCATTAAAGACCTCTTAAAAAACGTTTAAATTTCTAGAAATCTTTAAAATCGCTAGGAATCCCTTAAAATTTAATTTAATTTATTTTACAAAATTATCTAGAAATCCCTTCAAATCTTTGGAAATCCTACAAAATTCCTTGAAATCCCAAGAAATCTTTTGGAATCTCTTAAAATTCCCAGAAATCTTTGAAATCATCTACAATCCTTTAAAATGTCTCGAAATCTTACGAAATTCCTTGAAACCCGTGGGAATATTTTGTAATTTCTTGAAAACCGCTGACATGCTTTAGAATTAATGAAAATGCTTGAAAATCCCATAAAATTCGTTGAGATACATTGAAGTATTTGAAATCTTTTAACTCTTGAAATTTTGTAATTCGTTTGTGGTTTTCCTATGTTTTGCATCAATTCTTTTCATATTTTTGACATTATTTTCTTATGATGATTATCTATAAGGATTTTTCTAGAATTGTTTAAAAATGATAAGAAATTAATTATAGGAAAGTCATAATAGACCCATACTGAATTTTCTATCATATTTTTTCGCAAGAGTGGATTACAAGGGATTGCATAGGATTTCTTTAGATTACAAAAAAAGTCTATATTGCAGGAGTAATTAGCCCCTTCGGATTTAATTAAACGAAATTAAAAAAAAAAAACTCACATCTTCGTCAGTGTTACCGAAAAGAACAGCACCAATAAGCCAATCCGAAACAGTGTCGTGAGGATAACTTTCCATATTACTCAGCGCCTCCAGGATGTACCTATAAATAACAGTCTGCATCCTCTTTATGTCGATGCCATCCTCCTTGGATGCAATGGTTTTTAAAACATTCGTTAGAAGATCTTTAATCAGAGGAATCTTTGCCGTTGGGACATTTTCGAATTGAAGGTAGAATAGTGGTATAGAATTTTCATAAAGACCATAAACAACGTTATTCGCATAAGCATCATCAATCTCAACGAATTCTTGTTGCAGAGGACTGACGGAAGTATCCGTAAGGTATTTCAAAAGTAGAACGCATCCCATAAGATCATAAAATTCGTGAATAGAAGACGGTCCTCGCCAACCAGCAATCACGAGGCCAT
This sequence comes from Andricus curvator, assembly GCA_932195095.1. Classification (NCBI taxonomy): domain Eukaryota; kingdom Metazoa; phylum Arthropoda; class Insecta; order Hymenoptera; family Cynipidae; genus Andricus; species Andricus curvator. The sequence goes on from CAKNYM010047877.1 coordinate 77,928, forward strand.
TATCTTCATCATCACATGGATAACAAACATTCAAATCGACACTTTCAGTCAGTGGAGAAACTTCATCTTGCCAAGGCCTTTTAAATGGACCCCTAGAACCCTAAAGTTAAAAAAAACACTATAGTGTTCCTCTTTTTTTATCAACGAATTGGAAAAGTAGAACATTTAACACTTAATGAAATTAAAATTTAGGAAATGAAAACAAATTTTTCAACATAGTTTAAGATCCAATTTAAAGCTTAAAATTTAGGAAAGGAGACAATTTTGGAAGTTGAAGTCTTTAAAAATGAGATAGGAAATTGTGCAAATTTTCCAATTTTAGAATTTCAACTATGATACTCTCGATATTCAAATTCAAGGTCATAAAATAATTGTTAATTTTCTTCGTAAATTGTTTTGGGTAATACCTTAGAAATAATTTTTTCTTCGAATGTTTGAAGCGCTTTAAAAACATCGGCATGTTTCACCTGACCAGTTATTATAATACTCAAGTTTTCTGGTCTGTATAACTCCTTATGATAATTTATCACTTTTTCGTTAGAAGTGCTTTCTCGTAAATTTGGCAAATTGCCTAGAAGAGAGAATAAATGATTAAATTGCTCTTACTAAAGATTTAAAAATTTGGGTTACTTTTCTGTGTAAATTACCTCCAGTAATAGATTTGTATCCACATTTTCCCGGATATGCAGCCCTTAACAGTTCCGTGTGTGTTAGACGTTCTCCGGAATTTATAGTGCCTTGCATTTCCGAATAAACTATACCTGCATCTTCACCTTCACCTGTGATGTGATGGACTTCCGTAATGTATGCAGCGTCCTAAAAAAAGAACGATTTATTCTTTTACTAAGGTTCTGAAAGATTATCCTTTTAACTTATACAAAGTTCAGAATAATCACCTTGAGGGTAGGATAAAGAATATGGTCCAGAAATATAGGCATTAAAGTGAGAAAACCTTCAGAACCAGCAGTTTTCAAAGTATAGCAAGTATGGTCAACATCAGTCCAGGCATTAGTACCCGATGCAAGACATCGGTTTGCCAATAAATCTAAAACACCTTTGTAAGGGTATTTTTCACTCCCTATGAAGATCAGATGCTCAAGGGTGTGAGGTAATCCATCGTCGTCAAAAGCCTCCGTTGCTGAAATAATCAGATATAAAATAATTTCGAGTCGTTGACCACTCGACTTTTGAGTATAATCCCGATTTTAAACATTTTACAAAAATGTCAAAGACTTTACAATTATTTCAAAGATTTCACAAAAATTTCGCAAAGATTTGAAAATACGTCACAAAGATTGCATCGATTTCACAAAAATTGCTCAAGATTTCGCAAAGATTTTTTAACATTTCACAAAGATTGCAATGATTTCACAAAATTTCTAAAGATTTCACAAGCATTGCACAAAGATTTCAGAATTATTTCAAAAGATTTCGCAAATGTTTGGAAGATTTCAAAAGATTCTAACAGACTTCATAAAGATTTCGCAAAGACTTTAAAAGATTTTACAAAGATTGTAATTAATTCAAATTTTTGTAAAAGATTTCACAAGCGTTTTACAACGATTTCACAATTATTTCAAAAATTTTAAAAGATTTAAACAAATTTCACAAAGACTTCGCAAATATTTTAAAGATTTCAAAACGTGTAATAAGATTTCACAAAGATTTCGAAGATTTTAGAACTATTTCAAATACTTCACAAAGATCTCACAACGATTTCAGACATTTTACAATAATTTCAAACATTTTCAAAAGATTTCGCAAGTATTTTAAAGATCTCAAAGATTTCAGAGCTATGTATTTCAAATATTTCACAGACTTTAAATGATTTCACAATGATTTCCCAAAGATTTCACAGATTTCAAACTATTTCACAAAGATTTCAAAAGATTTCACAAAAGATTTCACAAAGATTTCGAAGATTTTACAACTATTTCAAACATTACAATGATTTCCCAAAGATTTTACAGACTTTAAATGATTTCACAAAGATTTCAAATATTTCAACGATTTCACAACAACTTGAAAAGATTCCGCAAATATTTCGATATTTGCCAATTAAAACGCCTCACAAATCTTCTTCTATGTCCCGAATTATAGGTGTGCATATATAACAGGGTGGTATAAAATAACGCATTTTCGAATGTTGACAATTCCGTGCCGGCAACTGAATCTTCATAGTGGACAAAATCTTGTGTATTTTTTCACATTTTTAAAATATTAATTGAGCCAGCGCCCGGCTTTCAAAGTGTTGGCTGATATTAGCCAGAAAAATTTATCAGAGTTCATGAAATCGTCAACTGTCAAAAGGCAAGCTAAATTTCCATTTGCAGTTTTGTTCCTCTAAGGGAATTATTGGTTAGTGGGCCGAGTACCTAAACTACTTACTTTAGACTCAGATATTGAATCCCAGACTTTCACCTTTGTATATTGAACCTGTTCTACTCCTACTCCTTAGGTTTCTTAGGAATATTTTTAATGTTTAAAAATTTGAAGAAATAAATAATAGATTGATAAGAATAATGGAATAACAACTGTATTGCTTCTAAAATTTAATTTCTTCAACAATTTTATTTTTTCAACCATTTTATTAAATCAACCACTTTATTTTTTTTCACAATTCATTTTTTTCTACAATTTCATTTCTTCAACAATTGTTTTAATTTTTTAACCATTTTATATCTTTGAATAATTTTTTTTTTTTCAAGCAATTAAATTTTTTAAATAATTGATAAATTAACCTTTAACGGTCACACGAGGTGTCTCGCATCCCACGGGCTTTCCGATTTTTTTTCGATTGTCTACGTTTTTTTTCAAATATTTTTTTTCGAACAGTTAAATTATCACTGAGGCTTTGGAGATATTTTTTTCCTTTTTTGTATTGTTTCTACATCAATCATGATTTTTTGCAGCCAAAAATATCTGAAGGTTATTTGGAGGTGTGCCCATGAAGGGTTAATATTCAGTTATGTAAATGATAATTAATGAACAAAATGAAATAATATTACTCGATGATAAAATTATTTTAATTAAAAATTACGTAAATTTATATTTGAAATTTAATTTCCAATTTTAGGTTCGAAATATCTATTTCTTTCATTTACCCCTGGGACCTGATGGGATACTGGTATTAACAGTTTCATTGTGTAGTTTAAATGGATTGGGAAGGTACCCGCCCATCATCGTGTAGTTATTTATGGACTTTTAGGCACGAATCTCTTCTTGTTTTTTCTAATTATCTTATTGATATTAAACTTCAAAATGATCCATTTTTAAATGATCAATTCTTGACTCTATGAGAAACAACTGTAGTAATTTTCAACTAAAAGAACCAATATTTATAGTCTCAAGCATTTTTGAAGCTAAAAAATACCACTTATAATTATTTATCTAATAAAAACATTTTTAGAGGCTCACTCTTATATCCTGAATATTAAATTTCCCAAATTTAATTATTTTATTGCAATAATTTATATGTATAATTCAAACATGAAGAAAATACAGGTTTTTCTATGTTAATGTCTATAAGAAATTGATTAACGATGCGCTCGCTCAATTATTAATTAAAAAATCTGAAAAACATACGCAAGAGCTTTTCCACTATGAAGATTCAGTTGGTCAAAATTCGAAAATACGTTATTTTGGACCACCCTAATATATAATTGGCAAAAATCGAATTTCTAACTTGTAATTTTTAAAATTTTAAGTGTGCATAAAGCAAGGGTAGGTTTTTTAGGGGACTTTTCGAGATGTCTCACCCAGCCTACAATTTGGGAGATAAAAAATAAGATTTTTAAAGTATTTTAATTGGGAAATATCGAAATTCTAACTTGCCATTTTTAACATTGTTAGGTGTGCATATAATCAGGGTGTTTTTTAGGAGTCTTTGAGGAATGGAAATTTTTTAGGGTTTTTAATTGTCAAATATCGAAATTCTAACTTCCGATTTTGAACATTATTAGGTGCGCATATAATAAGGGTGTTTTTGAGGGGTCCTTTCGAAATGTCTCATTGGGCCTATATTATATAATTCGGGACATAAAAAAAAGATTTTTGAGGTATTTTAATTGGGAAATATCGAAATTCTAAATTGCACTTTTTAACATTTTTAGGTGTACATATAATAAGGGTAGATTTTAGGTCCCCTTCCTGAATAGGTCACCTGGCTTATAACTCGTCGGGGCACAAAAAAATAAGAGTTTTGACGTTCATTAATGGGAAAATTTCACAATTCTAACCTTTCTTGTGGATGACTGAATAATGGGTGATGTGTACGGGTGGTTAACATCTTAAAAATTAAATAATAATAATAATAAAAAAATTAAGCAAAAAAAATAGGAAAAAACTGTTTTATAATGTTCGGAACTTCAGGTACTTGATTTCACGAAGGCTTTTTTTGGACACCACATTTCAAGAGTAACCAACCCCTCGGTAATTTACAAATTTGTAAACCATTTTCTTATCACCATCATATATCTCTTTCACATGTAATTATAGAATGGCATATCCGGTAATTTAGTAGGGAAATATTTGTAAAACTCAAAAGATTTTACCAACTTATTTAATTAATAAAAAGAAAACAGCGAACATAAGGAAAATAAGGAAAAAAGTTTATTTTTTCCGAAGTCTGGTAAAGAGAATTAGTTTACATGAATAGACCATTTTGATGTATTTATTTGTTAAATAAGGAAAAGCCGCATATAATTTCCTAAACAGGGTGTTTATAGGAAAAGTGAGGTTATGTTTGCATGTCTTTTATATATATACTTACGAAGGCAAAAGTATCCAGAAACAACGGGACCATCGACATCGGCAAGGTAAACGGTAACCCCGGTATTAATTGATGCATATTTGTGCACATTAATTGAATCATTGGATTTATATGAACAAATTAACTTAAAACCACTCATGTTGTCCACAACCGAATCGTTCGCGCGCGCCATGGTCATTGACACGAAGATGAATCTGGTCCTGGAACTCCTGGATGGACTGATCATTTTAAAGGTAATATCGGAATGCAAAAACAGAGATAAAGTAAAAATCTCACTAGAATTGGCAGAGCTATTTATTTATATTCATGGAATTTCTAGAATTTTCTTAATAAGTATTTTAGAGTTTCTTCTTCAAATTCTTTACTAAAATGTTGTTCAAATCTTTAAAAAATGAAAACGCAATATAAATATTTTTATTGTGATTAGTGTCAAAAGATAATATATTTTTAATAATTATTATCATTATTATATTATTATTAGTTATAATATGTAGTATTCTAAAAAAACCCTGAAAAATAAATTACATTCAAATTCTTTGACATCCCTTGAAATCTCTTAAAATTCATTGGAATCTTTTAAAATAACTTGAAATCTTTAAAATCATTTGAAAATTTTTTAATTAAAAAGAAAGTTGAAATCCACAGGCATCAATTGAGATTATATCATTTATTTTATTCTCTAAAGTTCTCTAGACATTATTTGAAATCCTTTAAAATCGTAAAAATCCATCAAAATAAGTAGAAATCATTTTAAACCGTTGAAATCTCTAGCAATCTTTGAAATATTTTAATATCTTTACAGATTCAGTAAAATCCTTTAAATCTTGTAAAATTTCTTGAAATACCTTAAAATCCTTTAAAATGTTTGGAATCGCTAGAAATTGCTTGAAGTTTAATTTCTCTCATTTTCTAAAGTTCTCTAAATATCCCTTAAAATCGAGCTTAAAATCTTTGAAAATACTACAACAATTTTTTGATACCTTGAAATTCTTTGGAATCTTTTAAAATAACTTAAAATCTTCAAAATCCTTAGAAATTGTGTGAGTTCCTTTCATATCCCGTGAAATAAAATTGATTTTATTTCCTAAAGTTCTCTAGAATGTCGTTGAAATACCTTAAAATCTCGTAAAATTCTTTGGAATCTTTTAAAATAACTTAAAATCCTTTAAAATTTGAAATAAAACTAATTTTTAGAGAATGTCAGAGGGCCATAACGTTCTCTAAAAATTCGTTGAAATACCTTAAAATCCATTAAAATCTTTGAAAATCATAATAATCCATTGTAACAAGTAGAGATCATTTAAAATCCCTTGAATATATCAATTAAATTGAAGTTATTCATCAAAGTTTTCTGGAAAAGACCGTTCAAATTCCTCAAAATGTTGGTAAAGATCTTCATTTATTTTCCAAATTTCTCTAAAAATCCCTTAAATTCGAGCTTAAAATCATTGGAAATCCTAAAAAAATCTTTTAAAATTCCATCATATATCCTTTGAAATGATTAGAGGTTCTATAAAATCCCTTAAAATCGAGCTTACAATTTTTGGAAATCCTACAAAATTATTTTAAATTCGGCTGTGTCTAGTCGTCCCGAAAAATTAGAGGGGTTGGACCAATATTATTTATGTGGCCAATCACAGGGGTGCCTTCCCGCCCCACCCGAAAATTCGGGACAACTAGCCAATCTTATGAAAAATATTGTACTAGTCATCCCGAATTTCGGGACGACGAGAAACTGCGTTTAAATTCCTTGAAATTTTCGAAATCTCTTGAAGTCCCTTGGAATCTGTTCAAACAGCTTAAAATCTTTTGAGATCCCATAATAAATAATTTGAGGTCCTATAATGTCCCTTAAATCTTGTAAAATTCCTTGAAATCCCTCAAAATCTTTGGAAATGCTAGAAAATTCTTTTACTTTCCTTGACATTTTTTAAATGTCTTGAAATTCTTCGATTTTTTTTTTAAATATATAGCCATAAATAAAAATCCATTAAAATGAGTAAAAACAAATCGAAGTCATTAAAAATCCCTCGCATTAATATAAAATAAAATTATTCGTTGAAATTTTCTAAAATAGCAACCCATTTCGATCCCTAGACATTTTTGAAATCCCTCGAAATTTTTTTAATTCTTCGAGATTCAATAAAATCCTTTAAATCTTGTGAAATTCCTTAAAATACTTTAAAGTCCCTTGAAATGTTTTCAATCGCTAGGAATTCCTTGAAATTTCATTTAATTTATTTCTCAAAATTTTCTACAAATCCCTTTGAATCGAGCTTAAAATTTTTCTAAATCCTACAAATTCTTTGACATTCCTAGAAATTCTTTGGAATCTTCTAAAATAACTTAAAATCTTTCAAATCCTTTGCAATTTTGTAAGTTCCTTCATATCCCTTGAAATTGTTGGAATCCGTAGAAATCCTTTGAAATAATTTTAAATCCTACCATAGGTAAATAAATCAATCATTTGTTTGTAGTTTCTCTATTTTTTACATATATCACTTCCTTCAATATTTTAACATTATTTATTTCTATACAGAGTTTCTTATTGTGATTTTCTACAATGATTTTTGTAGAATCGCGACAAAATTGTATTTTTATATGAAAATCATTATAGGCCTATACTGAATTTTCTATAATATTTTTTCGCACGGGTGTTATTGTCGAAAAAAGTACACAATGCGCTCTACTTCTGAAGAAAGTGGAGTGGCCGGGCATCCTTGGCCTCCATACAATCTCAGACCTGATTAGATATATTTATAAAGACAAATTTTTTAAAAATAAGTAGCCCCAAAAATGTAGGCCATTAAATCCGACATTTTTAAAAACTTAATTTTGTATATTTCATATTTTAATCAATATTTTGGCAACCCTTCAGAAGCTTATTAAAATACGAATCAAATTAAGAATAAGTTTTTTTTAGTAACTGATATGATTTGCACAGTTTCGTAAGCTTCTCCGACTTATATTACATATAGCCTTTTATTTAAAAATTATATTTATCAAATTGTATAATACTAATCATGCGAGCACTTTGTACATTTCTGAATTTATTTAAGTTTTCGCAAATTACGTTATTAAAGTAGTATACATTTTCATGCAGCTGAAACGTGTACAGCTCTTATTATATACCCATGTGAAAATATCCACGTGGAATTCACTTAGATTTCCACGTGAAAATAATCTTAAGAATCTTAATTGAATAAGAATGTTAAGAATAATGTTTAAATTTTCACGTGGAATTCAACGTGGAAGATTTTTAATTTCCCTCTAGATTACAACGTTGTTTTCACCTGGATATTATTACAGTATACAAACATTGCACGAAACAATGAATTACTCTAGAATCTTCAGAGAGATAATGGAAAAATAATTGAAATGTAGTTAATTGTTTTCTGGTTCATTAATCGTTGAGAAAAGTTTCCTCAACAGAGTTGTAGATCCTCAAATCATGACCGTACCTGAAATAAAAGAATACATTTAAAAAATTCTGGATCAACTTTTCAAATTTAAGACTCCCAGTAAAAAAAAATACTAACTCTTTAAAAGTTTTTTCAACTTCAGCAACCTTGTCAGAATGACATACGACACTCGTTCTACAAGCTTTAGAATCTAAAAGCTTCTTCACATACTTGGGAGCAACTTGGAGAATATCTTCGAGTGTAACAGCCGAAATTTGTTTAATCATTTGTTGATGGTAATCACGAGGGACGTTTCTGTAGTAAGAGAAGAACGACTGAGTCACCATCTGCCTCACGGTACATTCTCTGTTGACATGTAAGAAAATAAGCGACGATTTTGCTGAATCGAATAAATTTTGATCCCACTTGTCTCTGGAGAGATAGAACTCCTTAAAAAGAGAAGATAAGAGTGATAAAGTTCTTAAATGTAATTTAGAAAAAATCAATACTAGATAGAAATGAATCAGAGATACGTACTACGATTGCTCTGGCTTCCTTATAGGCACCCACAATATTCGCAGCGGTATGCAAGGTTAAATAAAGAAAACCATCGCTTGGGTTCGTGAATATATCACAGCCATAAGACAATCCCTGTCCTCTGATCCGCTTCCACATAGGACCCTGAAAGAACATATTAGAAAAATATTTCCACAGTGTTGCTACAGATTTCCGGTTTAAAAATTCCATGACTTTTCCAGGTTATCCAGATCACTTTGGAACAAATGCAGTCAATTCTATTCAATTTCAATACACTCTATTGGACGCAGATTAATTTATGAACGATAATTTTGTTTAATAATTACTGATTTCTTAACAATTTTCATCAATATTATCATAAAATATTTTTAAATTCTGGAACTATAAACACATTATTTTTCCTATCTAAAAATGAATATATGAATATATATATATATTTTCATCAATTAACAAAAATATTATACTTGCTTTTCTTTTCCATTATTTTAGATAATATATACTATACATACAAAATATTGTATTAATATTCATTTTATATTTTAATTTAAAAATTGCGTGAGAAAAAATAATAATCGCGCGCGTGTTTATTTTCTGGTATTATCAAACAAAAAAATGCTTATCATTTCGAGAATTTTAAATTCGTGAAGGGCTTTTCAATAATTATTGAAATGTAAACAATTTTCATCAATATTATTATAAAATTTGAAAAAATCTGTAATTACAATCATATTATTTTTATTAGAAAAAACATTAATTAATATCAAATCGAAAACTTAACATTCGAGTTGAAGTACAAAAATAATTATTAAGATTTTGAAATAGGTGCAACTAAAAAAGACAGTCATTTTTTTAAAATTCTATGACTTTCTAAGGTCTTGCATTTCTACTAGGTCTTGCAGCAACGAAAAATCAGAAAGAAATTGCAATTAGAAAAGATTGAATTACCTCTAATTGTGTAAGATATTGAAGGTATACATGTAAAGGAGCCAAATCCGGGTGAAAGAAATCCTTGATACAAGGAATAATCTGAACCATGTAAGCAGATTCGACGGATCCTAAACCTGTTATACAACCATTTAATGCAATTTTTTCTGGTGTTTTTATCAATTCACTGTCAGGGATAATTTTTAACCTGTTGAAAAAAGAATTGAATCCTTATGACGTGAAAATAATCGTAAATTCCAAATTAGGCATAATTCAATCTAAAATGTAAGGCCTCACTTTGATTTAGTCAAGCATTCTATGTCAGAAAAAGATTTTTTCCATGGGTTGTAGACATCGGGGGTTCCAGCCACCAGTTTATCAACGTCAACTGCTATGTAAAGAGCCAAAGACTTTGGCGAAGTCAGAATCTTCCTCAGGGCATTCATTTCCGCTGTGACATCTTTCTGACCTTCCTCTGTTTCCAAACGTTTCAATAATTTATTAAGGAACTTCTGCTGACGTAGCAAACTCGACGCATAGTGATTGCTTTCTGAAAATTAAAATTTATGTAAGGAATCAACAATTATTGTTTAAAATTACCGATTACCGACGAAAAATGGTAACATTCATGAACAATTCAAGATGAAACATTCTTTTTTTTGTAATTGTACATGAAATTTTGTGATCATAATTCTTGTTGTGATTATTTAGGCGTATAATGCACTTAGAAGGAATAATTTTCAAAAAACTGACTTTTTGCACTTGTTTTATAAGATTTTAAAGCCTTCTTGAATGTAAAATGATGTTCGACAATTAAATATTTTTTTGGATTACAAAATAAAGGGTTCATACCAATAAAAATTCAATTTCTAGGGATTTCAACGAAAATATACTTAATAATCACATTAAATAAATTAAAAATTAAGATCATTTAAAAAGAGGCCCAACGATTTGTTTATTTACGGCTCAAAATACTCGAGAGACATCCCCGAAGCATATTCAGAAAAAAGCTGGGATGAGTAAGCACTTTTCAGTCCAAATTGGTTCAAGCTAGCAGTCGAGTTTGAAATTAAACAAATTTTTTGTTGCCATATTTGAAATAATTTTAATCCATTTCAATGCATCTTACCGAGACACGAAATAAGATGCATAGGAAGGCACAAGAAGTTTTAAAATTCAATGATTTTTCAATACCTTTCTTATAGATCAATTCGACCAGAAGATGGTCTACAATCTGGCCCCCATCTCTTTTTACTTGTGCCACCTCGTTGATAATTTTCGATGCAGTGACCCTCAATCTTTCTGGCGTAAATTGTGTTTGGTATAACAATTCTTTAATCCACTGAACTCCTTTTGCGTACTTTGACGGCTCGATCTATAAATCAAGATTAATATTAATTTTAAAGTAAAATTGTTTTTTTCATTTAATTGAACAAATTACGTTCATTACAAATTACAAAATTACAAATTACCTTAAGAAAAAGTTTTTAGAAGAAGAATATTAATTTATGTGTTTTTTTTTCTGGTAACGAAGATGAATTCATGTGAAAGGAAAGCTTTTTCCGTTTTCAGACAGTACCCAATAATATAATTATTCTTTGCCAAAATCTTGTTATGTTTATTTTAAAATAATTTATTCAAATTCAGTGAACGACACCCTACAATTAGTGAATGACACCTGTACTTATTTTGAATTTAAAAGAATTTAGAAAATTATTCATAAGAAATATTATGTAATTTAATACCATTAGACAATAAAGAACTGAACATACCTGAACGCAACCTAAACTTAACATCAAATAACACAATAAAGAACATAATTTCATAAAAAAGAGCTCAAGAAAGGGGAAATAGGGTAACTTTTTCACGAAAAAAAAGCATAGGGGAGACATTAATTTTTACATTTAGAAAAGAAGAAACAATCTTTTTATACAAAAATGTATAGTTTTTAAATAAAGTTAATTGATTTTTTCCATTAAATTTGTTTTAATTGGATATAGCTACGTTGTTGGAAATCCATTCACGGCGATATAAAAATTCTCGAGAAAACATAAAATTTACTGAATAAACAATTTTCACATATTTTAAACTGTTCTCATAATCAAGAATATGTCTTTTTCTGAAAATGTCTTTATTAATAATTAAATCGAGACTTTTATAAGTATAATTAAATATTTCTTTCCAAAATTTGTTACTTCATCCTTACTGTAATTATTATTTTGAATGTAAATTGGAAACCACACTCTTCAAACTCAAATTAAAAATAGTTCCAGTTTGAGCGCTTTAAATATATTTTTATTTTCATTCTATAATATTAAAAAACAAACTATTTAAAAATCCGTAATAACAAATTTATAAATATTAAGAATTCTAAAAAATTTTGAAATAAAATCTCTTGGAATTCTTCGGAATCTTTTAAAATAACTTAAACTCTTTAAAATCCTTTGAAATTTTTGTATGTCCTTAACATCCCTTGAAATTGTTGAAATACGTAGAAATCCTCGGAAATAAAATCTAATTTATTCCCTAAAGCTGTCTAGAAATTTGTTAAAATCATTTAAAAATACATAATATCACATTTTTAAATATTGAGAGTTCTAAACATTTTTGAAACAAGTTAAATGATTTTTAGAAATCATTAATTGTAATTAGTAAGATGTGTTTGACAAAACTCTTACTTTCGTAATTTTAATATTTTCATAGATGTCAATATTTTTTAGGTACTGGAGATCTTAACTGTTTCCGTAAATATTATTAGTGCAATTATATAAAGCTAGGGATTTGCCAACGGCTAAACCACGGTGAAAAAACCAGTTCTTGTCAGATCACTGAAGTTGAGCAGCGTTGGGCGCGGTTAGTACTTGGATGGGTGACCATTCGAGAATACTGCGTGCTGTTGGCACATCGTGGGTGTGGTGAGTCCAACTTGTAGTTATTTACTACAAGAAACTATCCACCTAGAAACACTACCCAAATCGGGTAGTGTCACGCCTACCCTGAAAGGGAAATGGCTTAATGGTATACTACTACAGTCGAAACTCCATAATTCGAACACCCATAATTCGAACTTTTCAGCCGGTCCCTTGCTGTTCGAATTATGAAGGTTCGACTGTACTAGTACTAGGGAGATTGGGCGGGCAGTTACAAAAGTAGAAGCCATTTAGTGAGGTAGCGGCATTTAAGGAGGTAATAACTAGTTAAGGAGGTAACAGGCATTTAAGGATGTCGGGCGGGCATTTAGGGAGGTTTCTCGGGCATATGAGAAGGTTTGACGTAAATTTAGGGTGGTTGGGCGGGCAGTAAAATAGGTGTCGGGCATTTAGAGAGGTTCTCGATTGCCGAAACAGCAGCAGCGACGGCGCCAAGATCTTTTTACAATATAGAGAGATTCATTATTTACCTGAAGCTTCAGGTGAGTAGCGTGACTGAAATCTCCACACGAAAATCTGTAACCACCATCCAATCCAACTCCACTCGTAACATCAATCGTGTCAGCTTCTAATTCAGCAACAATATTTTCGTAGGGAATTAATTTACCATCTCGATTAACTGGAGAGACCAACATCGATTCGAGTAAAAGAGGAACATAGGGTCTCAAATCTTCAGGAACGTTCGATGTGTCCATTGTTACAAACATCTAAAAATTAATTAAATTTGATTAAAAACATTACATAATAAATATAACTGAATTCCACTCTTTTACTAGAATACTCACATAAACGAAATTAGTATTTGCATGATCCAAATATGTATAGAGAGGTAGTTTATGGACGTCGAATTTAGGATGTTGCTCTAAAGAGTCAGTCGAGAAACTTTTGATGTGGTGGAAATTAATAGAGTCAGTACTCGGAATTGGCACAGATGTTAAAAGTTCATCAGGTACTGGTGTCTAAATTTAAAAATAAAAATAAAAGGCGATTTAGCTTTCAGGAACAAAAATTTTTCTGACAAATAAACGAATTTTCCAGATCTAAAAGAAACATTTAGAGAACTCTCTTACCTCATTTTCTGCAATCGCTTCTTCCAGTTCTCGTTTCTTCTTCTCGAGACCTTCCTTTCCCAAATTTTCTATTTGCTTCGCAATTCGTTCTTTCTCCTTTTCTGCCAACTCGAGTTTCTTTTCTATGCTCGGAATTCCTTTCGCGAATACAAAAGGAGCATTGACGAAGTATTTATTCAGAAGATGCAACCAGTAAGATGCTGGTTCTACCATCAGCTTTTTAAGAACCTCGACTTGATTCAACCTCTGATTTAACTGTTTAATCACTCAAAGACTCAGAAAAAAATTCCCGTTCATTTCCCGTGTTTCAACCATTTTTCACGGTTATATAATATTTAAATTCAAACTGAATTCCAAATTGAATAATTTAAAAAACCAAATGTCCAATATTATGCAAATTCAAAACTTCCAAATTAGACAATCTCCAAATGAAACACAAAAATAATTCACATTTAACATTATGACACTGAGTTTGTTCAAAATCAATAACTTTTTTAAAAATTACATTTAGGGCAATAAAAATTCGAAAAATTGTAAAAGAATCACTGAGAGTGTTCAACTATAATATTAAGACATAAAATTTGAAATTGGACAATATTGAGCGAATCAAATGGTCTCATCTCATTCATAATTAATTATCATTTAACACTTGAAACTTTCAATTTGATATTGTACAATTTTGAACCAATCACATTTTAGTGCTTCAATTGAAAACTGTACAACTTGAATCGCCTTTAATATGAAATTGTCTAATTCTCAAAATTCAATCTTAGTCTATTCGATTTTAATTTCGTTAATTAATCATCGTTCCAGTATTAAATTGGCTTTGGTTTTAAAATTTTACAATTTTGAGCGAATTGAATTTGAGCCAAAAATGTTTAATTTTCCAATCTATAAATTGTTCTAATTTTAACGAGTTCTATTTAAAATTATCCTGGCGATTTGATACGAAATTTTATATTTTTGGAAGATTCAATTTCCCACTGATAGTTTAAAATTGTCAAACTTGTAAAGTATCAAACTGAAATTATTGCATTTTTAGCGTCTTCAATTTAACATGTTTAAAACTTAATTTCTACTTTGAATAATTTAAACATAAAACCGAAAAATTTTGAAGGTTTCCATCTAAAACTAAATAACACTTCCAATTTAAAGTTCATCCGTTTCAAAAGCTTTTTCTAATTATTTAACATTGAAGACTTTAAACTTAAAATTGCACAATCATTAAGGCTATCAAATTAACACAGAATCTTGAAGGTTACAATTCCAAAATCTTGAAAACTTAATTTGTCAATATTGAAGATTTAAAAACTTAAAAATGCTCAACTATAATTAAGGTTTTCAATTTGAAACTGTTTAATTTGTAATATTTGAATGTTAAATTATTGAATTATGCAAGGATTTAAATCATACGAAAATTGCTACTATTGAACTATTACGATAAATGCAATAAGGATGATTTTCAAAAAGTGTCCCAGTAATTTGCCACTTTTCCTTTGAATAACAAATTTGTTCTAAAATTATTTCCAACTTCAACCAAATTCAAAATTGTACATTTTAAAATCATGAACGTTGCCTAATTAAAAAATTCAAAATTTAGATAATTAAAAATCAAAACTTGAAAATTAAACATTACAGTTGCCTACCCTGCTCGAAGTAGGATGATTGAAAAAGATAAAAATTGGGGGATAGGAAAAGATAGAACTATTCTCTTTCAATGAGTCACTTTGCATCCCCAAACCGCCATCTTTTTCTATTCCCAATATCAATAATTTTCTGTATCTTTCTTTAACTTTCGTGACCGATGACTATTATATTTTTCTATCCCCTAGTCTATCTATCTATTACGAATTTCAATCTTTCTCGATCTATTTCTCTATTCATCGTAACCGAGGGCCCTTACCTTTTTCTTTACTGCATTCTATCTCCTTAATATAAATTTTAATCTTTGTCTATGTCTTTTTCTATCTTCCGCGATTGAGTACTCTTATCATTTTCTATTCCTCAAAATTCAGGAATCCATCGAAAAGTTGGGGAATTTATTTAAAAAATTAATTTGACGATGACCACGTACCAGAAAGACAACATGACGTCCATGCATATACCTACAGACTTAAAATGTATTTCCATACCTTAGTCGAGCACTGTGTCGAACTTGGCAAAATGGTTTGCTGGGCCTCTAATTCTAGGCCGGAAGACTGATTTCACTTGTTGGTTACTTTTACCGTCAGCCACCTAGCGAAAAACCTTCAGGTTGACGTGGATAAAGCATAGGATGAGATAGAGAAAAGAGGATTGAAGAAGATAGACGTAAATTTAGATTCAGAAGGAGATAAAAAAAGATAGACGTTGATAGACGTAGGATAGGATGAGATAAAGAAGAGGAGATTGCAAAAGATAGACGAGAATTCAGATTAACAGAGATAGAAAAAGATTGAAGTGGATAGATGAAGGATAGGATGAGATAGAGAAGAGGGCATTGAAAAAAATAGACGTGAATTCCGATTGAAAAATAGATAGAAAAAGATAAACGTTGATAGATGTATGATACGAGACAGGGAAGAGGATATTGTAAAAGATAGACGTGAATTTAGACTGACAGAGAGATAGTAAAAGATTAACGTGAATATATGAAGAATAGGATGAGATAGAGAAGAGGAGATTGGAAAAGACAGACGTGAATTTAGATTAACAAAGAGATAGAAAAAGTAGACTTTGATAGAAGTAGGATAGGATGAGGTAAAGAAGAGGAGATTGAAAAAAGATAGACGGGAATTTAGATTGACAGAGAGATAGAAAAATATTGACGTGGATAGATAAAGGATAGGATGAGATAGCAAAGATGGTATTGAAAAAAGTCGTGAATTTAGATTGACAAAGAGATACGTTTTTTCTATCTCTTCATGTCATAAAGATTTAAAATTAGTCAAAAAGATAGAATCTCTATCTTTTTACTTCCAGCAGGGTAATCTACAAAATTCAACAATTTAAAATAAGAAGCGCTTAAAACTGTAAAATTTGTCATTAAAATTGAAGCCATTTACAAGAATTTCAATAAAAACTTCAATTTCACATTATTTCGTATTATTCGTGACTTTTTCCTGGTCTCAACAAATTACCAAACATTTGCCAATTCCCCGGTCCAAAATTAAAACAGCAGTTTTAAATCAAAAACACTTACATCTTCCTTGGTGTTACCGAAAAGAACAGCCCCAATAAGCCATTCAGATATAGTGTCATGAGGACAGTTTTCTAAATTACTCAGCGTCTCAAGAATATGTCTCTCAATAACGTTCTTCATCCGATTCATGTCAATACCATCTTCTACAGATGCAATGTTTTTCAAAGCATTGGTCAGAAGATCTTTAATTAAAGGTATCTTTTCCGTAGGGACATTTTCGAATTGGATATAAAAAAGTGGTATGGAACCCTCTTGAAGACTGTAGTCGACGTTATTCGCGAGAGGATCGTCAATCTCGACAAATTCTTGTTGAAGAGGACTAACGGAAGTATCAGTGAGGTACTTCAGCAATAGGGTACATCCTGTCAGGTCATAAAATTCATAAACTGCAGACGGTCCTCGCCAACCAGCAAACACGAGGCCGTTATCTTCATCATCGCATGGATAATAAACATTCAAATCGACACCATTAGCTAAAGGAGGCACTGGGTCTTGCCAAGGCCTTTTGAATGGACACCTGGGACCCTATATTTTTAAAATAACTGTAGGACTATCAGATTGTAAGAAATATAGCTTTTGTCATTTATTTTAGCTAATATACCTTCGAGACGATCTTCTCTTCGATTGGTTGAAGTGCTTTAAAAACGTCGTTATGTTTCAACTGGCCACTTATTATGATTTTCAGGTTTTCTGGCCTATAAAACTCCTTGTGGTAGTTTCTAACTTTTTCATTAGAAGTACTTTCTCTTAAATTTGGCAAATCACCTAGAAGAATAAACAAGTTATTAATGTACCCTCTCTCTCGCAAATGTAAAAGAGAAGATAATTTTCTCTGCACGGTACCTCCATAAATTGATTTGTAGCCACATTTTCCTGGATAGGCAACTCTTAGCATTTCATTTAATGTTAATTCTTCTGATGTATTCATGCAGCCTTGCATTTCAGAGTAAACAACGCCGGCATCATCACCCTCGCCTGTGATGTGATGCACTTCCGTAATGTATCCCGAATCCTAAGAAATACAAATAATTACCTACTAGTCGCTCAATCTATGTTGTCCAATTAAAATTAAAGCCATCGTATATCACGGTTCACAAAGCTAGCATTAGGGTGTCTACTAATTTTCGCCCACCAAATTTCCGGTCATTTCCCGGTTGTAAATATCAAATCTCCTCTTACTAAAAGCACGAATAAAACGCAATTAACCTAAGGTTTTCCTATGTGCCATTTTATGTATTGTGATATCTCATAATATTCAAACAAAATTTTCTTTTTGTAATTTATGGTGTCCAGGAGAAATTAATACAATTAGATTACAATTTCTTCAGAGATTTCAGCACAAGATGGTAGCGCTCTCCAGTTAATTATTCCGAAAATTCGTTTGCACATTATTATTATTATTATTATTATACCATTAAGCCATTTCCCTTTCGGGGTAGGCGT